>JAODAL010005168.1:0-130000 GCA_025379985.1 Phyllomedusa bahiana | reverse complement strand
AATGCCATAAAAACACCGAGGCCTGCAAGCTGCAAGCACATCCATCAGCCACATTATAGCTTTTCTCCCAGTGTGTTTAGAGGATTATAATTATGTTTTTTTTATTTTACAATCCGAGTGCAAAATCTGTGCTTTTTTTGCTATTTAAAAATATACATATATATATAATTAACATGAATCGGCGATATTATATGTGTAGATGGGAGAAGGAAGCATAAGGACATTATGAGCCCATATGGAAGAATAAATTGAATGTCTTCGCGTTTGGGAAGTCAGCAGATTTTTTTTTATTATTAAGCAAGCAAAGGAGAGATATTTAAACCATTGTGGGATGTGTGGTGTAGATTATGGGTTGTTGTAATTTAATCATAAAACACCATAACAGCCCAGCACAGATCTGGGGAGATAATGCAGAGGGGTAGGATGTCTAGTTTTATTTTTAGAGAGCTAAGGAGAAGAAAGAACACTTGCATGAGACCAAGTTACCCACTGATATTAATTGCTGTAGTTTCTTCTCTATTTACTGCAGCCGTACAGAGGGGCAGAATGCCACCCACACAGCCTACCCATGGCCAGTTCGCCTTGACAAATGGAGACCCTCTCAACTGCCATTCCTACCTATCCGGATATATTTCCCTTCTCCTGAGAGCAGAACCCTACCCGACCTCTTGATTTGGCAGTCTATGCATGCAACCCAACAACATTATGGGCATCGAGAACATTTGTGAACTGGCAGCCAGGATGCTCTTCAGTGCAGTGGAGTGGGCACGGAATATCCCCTTCTTCCCAGACCTGCAGATCACAGACCAAGTGGCACTTCTAAGGCTGACCTGGAGTGAGTTATTTGTGCTGAACGCTGCCCAGTGCTCGATGCCACTCCATGTTGCCCCTCTGCTGGCAGCTGCTGGTCTACACGCTTCCCCCATGTCTGCGGACAGAGTGGTGGCCTTTATGGACCACATACGAATCTTCCAAGAGCAAGTAGAAAAACTGAAGGCATTACATGTGGACTCGGCAGAATATAGTTGTTTAAAAGCTATAGTTCTCTTCACTTCAGGTAAGAAAAACAAGCCTACCTATTTATCTATCTACTTATCTATCTATCTATCTATCTATCTATCTATCTATCTACTTACTTACCTATCTACATATTTATCTATCTATCTATCTATCTATCTATCTATCTATCTATCTACCTACTTACTAACTTATCTATCTACCTATTTATCTATCTAAATAAATATCTATCAGTCTATCTATCTATCTATCTATCTATCTATCTATCTATCTATCTATCTACTTACTTACTTACCTATCTACCTATCTATCTATCTATCTATCTATCTATCTATCTACTTACTTACCTATTTATCTATCTATCTATCTATCTATCTATCTATCTATCTATCTATCTATCTATCTATCTATCTACCTATCTGTCTATCTAACTATTTATCTATCTGCTTACTTACATATCTATCTTTCTATTTATCTGTCTGTTGCTTTGTATATCCATCTATTTATCTTTCTAGCTATCTATTTGTCTTTCTCTTTATCTATCCATCTATTTATCTTTATATCTGTCACTAGCTATCTATCCATCTCTATCTATCTATCTATCTATATATCTATCTATCTATCTATCTATATATCTATCTATCTGTCTGTCTGTGTGTGTCTCTCTCTCTCTCTCTCTCTATATCTATCTATCTATCTATCTATCTATCTATCTATCTATCTATCTATCTATCTATCTATCTATATATATCTATACCAGATGCATTAACTATTAGGCGCTGTTTAGCAACTTCTAGCAAAAGAGTTGTTGTTGTTGATTATTATTTATTATTATATTATTATTATTATTATTATTATTATTATTATTATTATTATTATTATTATTATTATTATTATATGTACTATTGTTATTATTAATATTATGAGGGCCCCCAACTCAGACAAATTATGACCAATATTAATAAAACAGATAAAAGGACAATAATCCAATTTCTTGATCTCATATTTTAGAGAGTGATAAAAAAATGAAATTGTGTTACGATCATAAACTAATGTAAGCCAAAGTTGCAGAAGTGGAGCACTTGCTTTGCCAGGTGACCCTCCAGTGCTCAGGAGCCCGTCACGCAGTGTAGCTCCCACCATAATGTGCTGTTTGTATAACTGCATGGGCCCAAATCATTGGGATTCCAAGTGTATTTGTGAATCGGACGAGTTAGGACAGGCAGTCAGGATTTCACTGCTCGGCTGCTGTAACTTTAGACAGAATACAACTTTTAGTGTAGAAATGAGAGGCAAGCAGCCACATTATTTACCCACAGCAAGCAGTGGGGGCAGGGAAGGGAAACACTTATAGAAAGGTTTCCTTTCCTCCAAAAACAGTATAATAATAGTAATAATAATAATAATAATATTTAAACTAAAATCTGCTCCTGATGCTATGATGACGGTAACACTTGGATTTTACTGTGACAGCTATAAAGCAGTAATGAATATATAATAGAATTTAATTAGGATTCATTGTAGGTTAATCTGTGTAAGTAATATATGTGACAATAATTAACTCTTAGCCAAACTTTGGGACAAATTTTAATATTAAATGTATTAAATGTCGCAAATTCAGGCGGCTGAGTGACTAACACTGCGATTTGCATTTTGTATACATTTGTTTGGACAGTCCCACATCTTGTATATCTTTCCTGTAGATTAAATAACAATTTGCAGACTTTCATCGCCTAAGGCTTTCACTGCAAAATTATTAGATCACAAATATCTGATTTTTTTTTTATTTATCTAAACTTAATAGGAATATTGATTCATAAATAAAATGCTAATTTAACAACCTATACACAGTGAAATATGTAATACATTATTATTATTATTAATATTATTATTATTAGTATAATTATTATTAGTATTAGTATTATTGTGACATGAATAATGAATGTGTTCATTACAATGTAAGTGTGCACTGCAGTCACACTGCCACCCAACTTGCACCCCAGCTGTCCCCTCCCCCATAATATATCTGGGATGAAGAGGGACACATAGTAAAGTATGGTTTCCTAGGCTAGGGACGTATCTCTCAGTTCACACTGTATCCTTCTTGCTAGTTATCATATAAACACACGTGTGTAGTGGAGGGACCTAGTGTGAGGAGACTACCAATGGTCAGATTGTGGCTAACTTGTGACTATACGTATAATATAATACATAGTATGCGCTGAAGTTCCTAGGAGAGGTGTCAGTCTTTGGCAGCCTAGGGTTCACTAAAATGTGACCTAAAAAGTTCCACACTGAAGCCCTTTCCCTCCACATGATTGAAAGAATTTGCATGCCTTTCAAATGGCGTTGATCACAATATGCATGTGCTACTCTCTATTTTCAAGAAGCCAATGGCAGGTTAGGTCGCAACCCAATCTCCAGACAGAGGCATTTGAGAATTAACCCCTCTCTGCATTGTATTTAATGGTCACAGTCCCTCAGTAGTCTCCCTGGGCCTTGTCTAAGCTTAGCTCTAGTAGAGTATAAGAGAGAGGAGGATAAGAGTTTGCTTGGCTGATTCTGAACAAGCAATACTGACAAGATGATCTTTAAAAGAGCCACTTAAGACATTTGCTGAGACTAAAGAAAAACATATAGTCCTCCAAGGGAGAATATATTAGAGTCCAGATCTTCTTTTGTTGACGAGTGAACATCAGATGTTGCTCTTATTTGTAGAAGGAGCTATGGAGTCATTAGTAGGCCTCTGCTGAATTACTAGCACACTTGTCCAAGCAATGTATGTATATTTCAGCCCCAATGTGTTATTGCCTAGTCGTATTTTTATTATGAGTTAATTGCTATGAACAAGAGGTGGGGGTGGGGGGGGGCCTCCACAAATTTGTGACAGGCCTTCAAGCCAGCCCAAGCCAACCACCGCAAGTCTTCTTAATGATATAATGACATTGTTTATCACACTTTCTTGCAGATGCCTGTGGTCTGTCTGATGTAGCTCATGTGGAAAGTTTGCAGGAGAAGTCCCAATGTGCATTGGAAGAATATGTTAGAAGCCAGTACCCCAACCAGCCTACAAGATTTGGCAAACTCTTACTCCGTCTACCCTCCCTCCGCACTGTGTCCTCCTCTGTCATAGAGCAATTGTTTTTCGTCCGTTTGGTAGGTAAAACCCCTATAGAAACGCTCATTAGGGATATGTTACTCTCTGGAAGCAGTTTCAATTGGCCCTATATGTCCATTCAATAAAATACAAAGTATTGATGGGGGGAAATGGAGGGCAAAAAAGACTTTGGGGTATGTTGGCTTAAAATTCCTTCTGCTAAGGCTGTTACAAGTTTACTTAAAGAAGAGGGAAGAATTTAATGGACTGTGAATTAAAAAAAAAAAAAAAAACTAAACATAAAAGACTATTGATGAACTCTTATCAGAATGCATTTAAACCTGTCTCGGTCAGAACAACTTGCTACGTATCTTTTTTTTTTTTTGTAAAAAAGAAAAAAAAAAATCTGAAAAAAAATCAACAGGGAATTTTAGTCTTTTTTGTAACCTTTTAAAAATATCGCTAAAAAAGTGCATTTATGGAAATGTGGAGAAAATTAGCAGAAAGAAAGTTCTTTTTTTCCCCCCCAAATTCTAAATTGTCCACTGTGTCTATGTATCTATTAGCTGTTCTATTTTATTTTTTTATTTTTTTTTTTCCAATTTTGTATTTTCCTGGTTCCAAACCAGTTAATTCTGTGGTTCTATAATATTATTATTATTTTTTTTTTTTATAAATATATTCTTGACTTAAAAGAAAAAAAATGTATCCATAAAAGTATATGTTCTGTAAGAATTAAAACAGAGTCCACAAAATATCATAGGAAAAAAATGGAACTTAAAGAATTGACACTAGAAGTTAAGTTGGAAGCGCACTTATAAGTGATGAGCCTAATTTAATTAATATTGAGACCTGTAATTATTTACACAGTTGAACCACGTTTCTTCATTACACAAGGCAGATTTTTTTTAATATTATTATAATTATTATTATTATTTTATTTTCATAAATAAGACAAACTGTGGGGTTGAAGTGTAGGGGGATCTGTGTCTAAGACACAGCAGCGCTTTAGATAAGGACAATTAATGTTCCATACAGTATTCTTCATTCTGTTCTCAAGCTCCTATATAACTGTTTGTATATTTGCAAATCCCTTTGTATTATAATTGTTGATATTTCCATTTTTTAAAGAGACAAAATACAATTGAAATCAGCATGACAAATAACACTGTTGGCACTTATACATAATGTGATTGATTCGGTAACTAGATTTTACAGTTTTGTGTTGCAAAAAAAAAAAAAACTGAAGGTTTTTATTTTTGTTTTGTTTTTTTGTTTTTTTTCTTAAGTTTTTTTTTTAAGTGCAACTTTTATTTTCTGTATTCTGTAAAGTTATCATAACTGAACTGTTTGGTCGAGTCTTTGTGTGTTATATTTCAAGAAAAAAAATGAAAGTATTCAGAAATTAAAATATTATTTGATATCTGAAAATTCTATGGCTGTGACAAGTGTCTTTTAAAAAGCAAAAAACAACAAAGAAGGATTTGATCCATATTCCATGTGTTTCTTTTTATGGCCCCCACCCTCCTTCTCCCCTTCATGACATACGGGGTCTGGCTGCAGAAGGGGTTAATTTGATTTGCTTTTCCTCCCTATTTCCCCCCATTATGTTTGCAGTGTCTTTGCATGCCTAATTCGGCAGGAAACGCTTAAACCAATGGTTTATCTATGGTTTAAGAGGTACTGAACATTATTATTGCAACCCTTTCCTAGTAACCTAAGCCACTATTTCATTAAAAATGGATTTCCTAGGCCCATACTTCTAAGTGCCTGTATTTTAGCGAACTTATTATATTGTTAAACTTATCCAAAAAATCTTCTGCATCTATTTTATGAACATGAGAAATAAGAGGACTATTTTGTAAATATCTGCTATACACACAGGATATTTCGGGCAAGCCAGTGGCACATTTGTATATACAGGTCAGTTGCTTTTTTATTGGGATTTCTGATTTTTTTTTTCTTGGTTGCTCAATAATATTTTGTGATATACGTTGTTGACAGAAGCATCACTGGGGTGACTTAGCTTATAGAGGAGCCCTGTACAGAAAAATTGTACAATTTAGTATTATTCTTATTCTAAATCCCTTGTATTCTGAAAGTAAGTGAAAGGGACTTAGACCTTTATAATAGAACCAGAAAGGGTTAAACATATATGTAGGAATCCCACAAAAAAAAAGTCATTTGTTAATATGGGGGTATATTTTGTACAAAAAAAATGGCCATATTTTAACATTATTCCAATGTCATTTTTAATTTATTGTCAATGCACGCCTGGACCATGATATGCTGTCTGATTGGGATGGATTAGAATAACATGCACACATATATAGGAGGACTCACTAGGTTGGATGGATGCAGAGAGCTGTATACAAAACACCCAGGGAGATGAGTGAGCGCTGAGCACATTTGCAGAGTATTACTGACCTCTACGTTTAGGTTCCTCTATTGCAAGTCATTGCATTTGTGAGTGTATGAAGTTTTTTGTATTACAAAAAAAAAAAAAAAAATCACAGGAAGTCGTTTTGTGTTTAGCTTGTTGTAAACCATGTGTTGTAAATTGTCTCATTGGTATTAAATTATAATTTATGAATTTCAAACTGAAAACAAGTCAGTCCCTTTCCTTATTGTCTGCGCACCAGGCTGCGAGTTCTGAGGAGGATGATGGTGATGATGGTGGTTGTGGTGACGCAGGAAAGCGATGTATGTGTGGATGAGGCATTAGCTGGAAGTTTATTACTTAGACCAAGTTTGCTTTTTCGTGCTGAGTTGAAACAAAAGATCTTGCTTGGACAAAAGAGAGGGGGGTGATTTAAGAGCAAGGTCTGGGAGCTGTTAACCTCTTCTTGGCTGGAAGGCTGCATTGCTCTGGAGAAAGCCCTAGGAATGGCTCCCGGGAGCCTAGGGGTTAACTGGAGCTTTGTTAAAGATGGCAACACTAGAAGTGTCTTTTTCTCCTGGCTGCTCTGCTTTATTTCTTCCCAATGCTGGTGTGTGGAAGCCAAACACGATCATCTCACACAATACAACCCACAGTGAGGATCTTTGATCAACCCCATCTTCTAGCACATCTGAAACATGCAATGGAGGGAGGGGTGGCGGTGCTGGGTGAGGGAGGGGGCACAGGTCATTACAACTGATCCACACTATTCTGCAAGAAACACAGGCGATGCGATTGCTGTAGTCCCCCTCAATGAGGATCTGTAGGTTGCAGATGATCCCAGATCACACACAGCGGAGCCTCCTCTGTTTACTTTGGGTGGGATTTTGGGGGGTGTCTTAGCGTGTGAAAGTATGCCTTTAGCTTGTTGGTGACTTGTGTGTCCTATTAGCTGAGGCAACATGGCGTCTTTCAATGCAATTCAAGCCTTGCAGTACAAAGCATAGGCTCTGCCTAGTAATACAAAACACATTGAGACAAGACAAGCAGGGAGACCTTCCTTCCATCCCTGTATCTAGCAGCAGCAGCAGCAGGCAGTCCCCATATAGCTGCTCTCCCTCCATCACTAGAGACAGCACTGAGACCCCAGGGCAACAAGGAAAGAGTTTATTTTCTAAACTCAAGACTCTGAGTTTGACAGGGAGTGGAAAGTAACCCCTTAGGTGCCCAGAGAGTTCTGGGGAAATCTATTTACCTTCCTCAACGTGCATTGCAGCCACAAGGCTAAAAGTTGTGGAGACTTTAGTGATCCAGCCAGTGAACCATGGCAGTGTGCACACATCCCTACATAGGTTACAGAGAGGTTGTAACCCATTCCATGCCTCAATCTATTTCAATTCCAATTTTGCTTTCTAGTGTCCAAACACAACAAACCACCATATCTAAAAGCTTTATAGCTGTGCAGCAGCATCATTAGGTCGGAAAGGTCATTATTGAGCTGTGTCCAATTCTGGACAAAAAGGGCTAGCGGCTGTATGTGTATGTATCTGTAAGTATGTATGTGTGTGTGTATATCTTTATGTGTATGTGTGTGTATCTGTAAGTATGTATGTGTGTGTATATCTTTATGTGTATGTGTATGTATCTGTAAGTATGTATGTGTGTGTATATCTTTATGTGTGAGTATCTGTAAGTATGTATGTGTGTATGTATCTGTAAGTATGTATGTATGTGTGTATGTATCTGTATGTGTATGTGTGTGTATCTGTAAGTATGTATGTATGTGTGTATGTGTATGTATCTGTAAGTATGTATGTGTCTGTATATCTTTATGTGTATGTGTGTGTATATCTTTATGTGTATGTGTGTATATCTGTAAGTATGTATGTGTGTATGTGTATGTATCTGTAAGTATGTATGTGTGTTTATATCTTTATGTGTATGTGTGTGTATCTGTAAGTATGTATGTATGTGTGTATGTATCTGTAAGTATGTATGTATGTGTGTATGTGTATGTATCTGTAAGTATGTATGTGTGTTTATATCTTTATGTGTATGTGTGTATCTGTAAGTATGTATGTGTGTATGTATCTGTAAGTATGTATGTGTGTGTATATCTTTATGTGTATGTGTGTGTATCTGTAAGTATGTATGTATGTGTGTATGTGTATGTATCTGTAAGTATGTATGTGTCTGTATATCTTTATGTGTATGTGTGTGTATCTGTAAGTATGTATGTGTGTGTATATCTTTATGTGTATGTGTGTGTATCTGTAAGTATGTATGTATGTATGTGTGTATGTGTATGTATCTGTAAGTATGTATGTGTGTTTATATCTTTATGTGTATGTGTGTGTATCTGTAAGTATGTATGTATGTATGTATGTGTATGTATCTGTAAGTATGTATGTGTGTGTATATCTTTATGTGTGTATATTTAAGTATGTATGTATATTTATGTGTATGTGTGTGCATCTGTAAGTATGTATGTGTGTATGTATCTGTAAGTATGTATGCGTGTGTATATCTTTGTGTGTATATATAAGTATGTATATATATGTATATTTATGTGTATGTGTGTATCTGTAAGTATGTATGTGTATGTGTGTATCTTTATGTGTATGTGTGTATACATAAGTATGTATGTGTGTATCTTTATGTGTGTATGTGTGAGTATCTGCAAGTATGTATGTGTGTATGTATCTCTATTTGTATGTGTGTTTATGTGTATCTGTAAGTATCTATGAATGTATTCATGTACATGTGTATGTATGTATATATATGTGTGTGTGTGTTTGTGTGTATTTCAAGCAGAGATATAACCCTGTCCTACATGAAAGCGTTATGTTGCTTGGAAGGTGTGGGGATGCTGACATTTTAAGAATATTCAGGAGGTCAATTAGGGAAAGCTAAAGTTATGGCAAATCTAAAAGTGATTGTCAGCAGACACAGTGGACTACTACCTGTTAGGCAATTAGACACTTGTGCAAAACATTATGCAAACCCTACACCTGTTGGAAGAGCTATAAATCCTATCGTGTCTAAGATAACACACTGATAACAGCCCAAGTAGTCCCTTATTTTTACAGTTCAATTAAAACAGATGGATGTGACATTATTACATTGTAAAATACTGAGTTATCTGGAAAATGATGTTGTGATGATAAAATGTAATGCAGCCATTTAGTAACAAGAAACCCAGAGGATACACTGCTGATTAGTTCAGTGTAAATTTTAATTTAAAGGGACTCACATCTTATATGAATAGGTTCTGCTATAAGGAAGGAGATGCATAGATATTCATTCGCTCTACTAATATGTTGTTGGGTTGTGGCCGGCGATAGCAGGACCCAGTGTTGTGGCCCCTTCCAGTGCTCTTCTGGGAATGGTGATCTAGTGGTGGGAAGCGTTGTGGCCGAGCAGCCCCTGTACGAGGCTCAGCAGAGAGGAGGGAGCGCGATCAGGCCAGCGCTGCGCTGATCTCACTTGACAGAGCGTGTGTTCAGGCAGGACTGGATAATTTGTAACCCTGCTCCTTTATTAGAGATGGACAACGAACTAATGAGCTCTCCCCCAGCACCAGGTCAACAGCGCTCAGGTCCTTCTCCAAAACTTTCCTTTCTGTCGCAGAAGAAGACTTCACATCAAACCCTTCCTCTCATCTCTGCCATTGATTATTGTATCAGTGATCATCTCTGCCATTGATTATTGTATCACTGATCACCTGAGCATCGATTATTGTATCACTGATCACCTGAGCATTGATTATTGTATCACTGATCACCTGAGCATCGATTATTGTATCACTGATCACCTCTGCATAGATTATTGTATCACTGATCACCTCAGCATTGATTATTGTATCACTGATCACCTCAGCATCGATTATTGTATCACTGATCACCTCAGCATTGATTCAATATTGTATCACTGATCACCTCAGCATTAATTATTGTATCACTGATCACCTGAGCATTGATTATTGTATCACTGATCACCTGAGCATCGATTATTGTATCACTGATCACCTGAGCATCGATTATTGTATCACTGATCACCTCAGCATTGATTCAATATTGTATCAGTGATCACCTCAGCATTAATTATTGTATCAGTGATCACCTCAGCATTGATTATTGTATCACTGATCACCTCTGCATCGATTATTGTATCAGTGATCACCTCAGCATTAATTATTGTATCAGTGATCACCTCAGCATTGATTATTGTATCACTGATCACCTCTGCATTAATTATTGTATCAGTGATCACCTCTGCATTGATTATTTCATTTGTATCAGGCGCAGAAAAAAGTCAGAGGTGTAACAGTCACTCTGGAGGATATGGACAGTTTTCTAAGTTCGTGCAGCTCAGCTGTGAATGTAGAGGACCCTTATCCGAGATGATATTATGTAGCCAGACTGTAATCTTACATTATGCGACCCTGTATTTATGGCTGAGCTATTTATTACCTACGGATGTATTTTAAATATCTTCTATCTATCTATCTATCTGTCTGTCTGTCTCTATCTGTCTGTCTGTCTATCTATCTATCTATCTCTCTCTCTATCTATCTATCTTTATATCTATCTATTATCTATCTATCTATCTATCTATCTATCTATCTATTGTATATATATATATATATATATATATATATATATATATATATATATATATATATATATATATATATATATATATACACATCTATCTATGCATCTGTCTGTCCATCTATTCATCTATTATCTTGTATCTAGCTATCATTTATCTATTTATATATCTTTCTATCCATCTAACCAGACATGTCTGCTTGTCAATCTGTTTCTGATTACTACATCACCAGGCCTGATTCCCTTAATGAAGCCTTTATTTGCATTCTATTGTATGTATTTCGACCATAAACAATAATGAATGACCTTACCTGTGTTTACTTCTTTACTTGACTTTTTTAACCCATCGATAAATTACTACCTAGTGTTATGTTCACTTAATTAGTACATGATGTTCAGATGTGGCTATATCTAGAGAGCAGCCTACAGGGTGTCAGCTCTTCATTCAACATTTTAGTCCTTCAGAGATCTTTCTGTGTGCGGTTTCTATTTTGTTGGCCACCTTTATGTGAAGGGGAATAAGACCAGGTGTATGAGAGAGGGTAATAATAAATGATGAGGGCAGTGGGGTCAAGGGGAGAGCACCCATAGTCCAGGCCTTGTGTAGCCAGTACATTGTCTGCTCCAGCTCTCCCCTGTATGGTTTTTCTCCTTCCTCTTTTCTCCCTCTCTCCCTTCCCTTCCAGTAAATTGGTCGGTAACGGGTGGCTTTATGTTCTGCCTATAACTAGGATGTAATCAGGCGCCACATGTCTCTCTCTAAAAGCATATAATAAATGTCTATTAAAGCGCTACGAATGTAAGATAAATTTAGTAGCCTTGCTTCCTCCCTGTATCCGAACAGTAATGATGGATTTACCTACAGGGATTCTCTTCCAGCACAGCCAGGGGTTTACTCTACACTCCATCCACCCAAATATAATTATTTACACTGCAGCATGTACTGTAGTATCCTCCAAATTCTCCTCTACCCCTCTCTGTACATTGCTCCATCATCTTGTATGGATGGATCCTAATAAAAGTGCAGGTTACTGCTCTACTGGGGGACAATGTTATTTTCCACAAGCTGCTCCAAGATATGTTTAATCCTATCCCCATAAAGTCTCTTTATAGAGTTACAATTACCTATCCTCTTCTAGGCATTGTGCTATTTACGCCAGCTATCACGTGCCTTGGATTTCATTACTATTTTATTATAATGGCCTTTTACTGTTTATTAGGCAAGTACTAATATACTGCTGTCAGACTTTGCTGTTGGATCAGGTTATCACGGTTATATCGCAAACATCAACAGTGGAAATGTTAATAAGTGACAAGGCAATGAAGTGTTCTTTGTGTATTGGAGGAGACAATCATTTCCCTATAGATGCATAATAGATCTGCAACGTAAATAGAAGCGATAAGAACTGAGGTGGGCACGTATTATTTCATGTATTATTTAATAGTGTTCTTGCATAATTATGATTATATTGCGAGTGCTGGTGTGTGTATATATTTATATGTATCCCAGCATTTACCATCTATATATTTGAAGGCATTGCTAGCAGCCAATGTCAGATTGTATTGATTACCGTCCGTTATAATATGTGGATGAGCTAAAGCCTACTTTTGTTATTCAGAATTTTTTTCCATTTTTTTTTTTTGCAAAATTTATTTTTATGTTATTGAAACTGATATTATTTGTAACTTTACGGTGAACTTTTCCAAACTCGTGTACACGTGCATATAAATAGATTAGGTCGATAAGTAAGTGGACAGATCAGTAGACAGAGAGTAGATAGATAGATAGATAGATAGATAGATAGATAGATAGATAGATAGATAGATAGATTCATATATGCAAAAAACATAGATGATAGACAGAAGAAATATATATATAGATAGATAAATAGATAGATAAATTCATAAATGCAAAAAAAAATAGATGGATAGACAGAATAAATAGATAGATAGATAGATAGATAGATGCAAAAAAGATAGATGGATAGACAGAAGAAATAAATAGATAGATAGATAGATAGATAGATAGATAGATAGATAGATAGATAGATAGATAGATAGATAGATAGATGCAAAAAAGATAGATGGATAGATAGATAGATAGATAGATAGATAGATAGATAGATAGATAGATAGATAGATAGATAGATAGATAGATAGATAGATGCTAGATAGATAGATAGATAGATAGATAGTCCCCCGCTGTCCTTTTGTACGGTGCTTTAATTACATTTCCAGATTTCATTGAGATGTCTCCTTACTTTGGCTGTCAGTTATCTTTGTCTCTTTTGAAGGAAGGGCTATAAAATGGACCTATTGCTCTCAGCATGCAGCCCTCTCTTTAAATGTTAGAAAATTGTGCCATCTACCAGTTATACCAAGTACTGACACATTGTGAGACCTCCAAAGACCTCAGCCTGACTTCAATGCATCCATGTCACAGACAAGTCTCAAATAGGGGTTTATTACAAGCAGTCATCAAGGCTACACCCTAAGTAGTTATACAAAAGTGGCCGTGACGCCGCTGGCTGCCCACTGGATAGACAATTAATATTACTGCTGCTACCACTGCTTCATATAATTACTACTGTTACTAACACTAATAATAATGGCAACTAGAAAAAAAATCTCTGCATAGCACCAAGCAGTGTGCACAGTATGTACGGGGCTAATACAGGTGTCCTTGCGGTATGTTCACTTTTTTTTTTCTACGTTTTTTTTTTATTTTTATTTTATTTCTTTTTGTAATATTTCTTTTCCCTAACTGATATTAAGCAGCCAATAAAAAGCCATCTACAAATATACTCACTCAAGCCATTTACATGTGGGTTTGGGAGCAGCCTACTACTTCTTTGTAAGTAATATTATTCTATCTATATAAAGATCAATATTTTATTAGTGCCATAATCAAAGTGAGCATGTGTACCAGAATACAGGTAAATAGTGTAATATTGGCTGCAGCAGATAAGGCTGAGGGTCACATGAGTGTGACTGTACAGATACAGTAAGCTTGGAGGTCATTTCATAGATGTCACCTGGCTTTCCAAACAAAGAGCAATCCTAGCAGTCCATGTATAATTACACTTTAGGACTTATGTTATTATATTACATGTTGTTTCAATGTGTTTTTTTTTTAACATCTCGTAATATATAATAATATATTTAAATTGCATGAGGTCAATATGTCTATACTATTAATGTATAGAATGGGTTCAAATTTGAAAAACAAGTCGGTTTGTGCCATAAAAGGTTTTATATAATAAAATGTATGTATATATTACATTTATGATATATATATATATATATATATATATATATATATATATATATATATAGTTATTATATATATATATATTATATTTATGTTAGAAAACAGTTGTTTTACAAAATATAGACTCCTGGCTATTAACCTGCTCCCTGCCTGGAGGCTCCAGTGCTCTTGGTAAGGGAGAGGTTAAGCCCCGAGTCTATGGCTTGGCTTGTCTGTATTTCATGTATTATTAGAGGACTGCTTGGTCTGGAGCGATTATCTCCTATGTGTGCAGCAGAAGTGAGTAGCTATGTGAGTCAGGCATTGATCTATGTACAATGCAGTAAAGGGATGGGTTAATATAGCCTTATTAGCATGTATACAGCACTACAGTGTCCCCCTCTGTCCTCTACTCCCTCTGCCAGTCTCTCTATCACCATGTATTACAATCACAAACCTACAATCGGTTTGCTCTGTTCCCCAAGACTCCATTACAAGTGTCCAGCAGGATTATTTCCAATGTCTTCCCCTATTGCAGCACTTTTAGATTATGGAGGGGGGGATAAACCCCGTTCACTGCTTTCTTTCACTCTCTGCCCTCCTTAATCTTTTCTGTGTTTTTGGTGTCTTATTCAGCTGGATGCTATAGAACAAGGATGGTTCAGCTAGGGAGAAAATAGAGGGAGAAATCCTCCAACTACCTACAAAGGGACCCGGGGCTTTGTAAAGGCAGAAAGAAACAGAAATGAAAAGAAAATTGCAGCAGGCTGGGCTGAGATGTGTGAGTGTGTGTTGTGTGGATGTATATCTGTGTGTATCTTCAGGATGGCAAGCAGCAGGCTTTGTCCAGGGCTTATTGACCATGCCAGTCACGATGTTGGGGACTCTGGGTTAACCTCTTACACCAGGAGAAACCTTTTCATTTGCAAACCGATAAATCTCAAACACTGAGCACCTTTTGTACTACAATCAGCTTTCCTGCTACCAAAGCAAGTCTGGTTTTTATACAGTGGACGGTACAGCTCCAAATCTTAATGGAAACTTCTGCAGACTTTCTCAGTAGGAAGTTCTACAGCCAAAGAAGCATTAAGATCAAAGTGTAATATACACATAGTTATCTATCTATCTATCTATCTATCTATCTATCTATCTATCTATCTATCTATCTATCTATCTATCTATCTATTTATCTATCTATCTATCTATCTATCTATCTGTCATATTATATCTATCTATATTTCTTTCTCTATCTATCTATCTATCTATCTATCTATCTATCTATCTATCTATCTATCTATTTTATCTATATATCTTTCTATTTTCTCTATCTATCTATCTATCTATCTATCTATCTATCTATCTATCTATCTATCTATCTATCTATCTATCTATCTATCTATCTATCTATCTATCTACCTAATCTATCTATCTTTTCAGTCTATAGCCAGTAGATGTTTTCGCTGCCTGAGTCACTATATTATAGCAATCCCAAGTATAGCCCCCCATCCCCATTCACCTCTAATGTTGCGATTGCTATAATTAATGTCAAGTCATTATATTCAAGCAGTTTCTATGTTCTCAGCCTCATATTATTTAGTTTCCTTTCCCTCTCACTTAAACAAATATACAGCTTCCATGTTACAATGGACGTAATTGATTGAAATCATTCCAGATCTTGCATAATTTCTAGAAGATCCCATCTATTTCCATTAAAGACCCTTACCATGTTTTTTTTTCTTCTTTCCTTCTGGGGTAAATGAAGCCTCTCCAACAATTATTAGCGACTATTATAAACGCTGATTATTCTTAACTAATACCAAAGTTGTAAATTGCTTCTTTTTTTCTCCGATATTTCTCGTCTGTCAGGACTGATGTGATTAATGTCTATGGCATTGAGTGGCCAGTGGTCTCCTGTAGCTGGAATGTAGCCCCTCCATATAGGCATAGATATATACACTATGATCGCTTCTGTATATACAGCTGGCTGTATGTAAATCAAGTGCATGTAAATATTTTATGGCCATTGTAATCTACTATAACATTTAACCTCTTATTTACTATGAAGTCAGAATAGGTATTTTAGGATTTAAGCAGTGCAAGTATTTATTCATTTTGGTGCTAATTTTTGGCGCAGTTTGTTAAAGCATTAATTATTATATATTATATTAGTAATTTATCATTGACCTATTAATGAACGCTGTAAGTGCGCGGGCAGACACTTCTTTTTGCAATCTGGTTGTAAATGAACAGTGCGCATCTAAAGACTCCTTGATAAATCGCCTATTCTGACATCTTTAATACCTACTTCATCAATATGGGAAATACTGGACCTTATCAGAGGCAGTCACATTAATGTGACTGCACACAGGGAGAGATGTGTCAGCAGCAGGTTAAGCATGTTAGCAGGTGTGTCAGTGCCTGCAATGATCACATGATAGATACAATTTCTATGGTATGTATTGTTATGGATTGGGATGCATGCACTCATATTGTCCCGCAGCAGTCAGTACTAGGTGATTAGTAGTGACTGGTTACTTGTGGTATTGTTCTGTATACAGGAGTATATATTATGGCTGATCATTGTGAAAAAAATAATAGAGGGGATAAAATTACCCCCCCCCCCAAAAAAAAAAAAAAAAAATACAGATTTGTCCATTTTGTACATGTCCCACTTCATTTATTGACTAGCATTATATTTATGCGAATTTAATTTGAATAAGAGCTATGGCTCAATTTTATTTCAATTGAATAATGTATTTATTGGCTATTTCTTTGCCTATTTTTTTACTATACTTTTTCTGCTATTGACAAGAGGGATATTCATCCCGATTGAATCTGGTTTTATTTACCTTAAATAATACCTATTACGTTCACTCACACCTTTCAAAAGGAAGAGCCTATGTCAATTATTGATTCATCAATTGTCAGTCATTGCTGTTCCCTGTTGAGGGCACTTAATATTGTACATTAGCTATTACAGAATTGATCATAGGATATATAGATAGGCGAAGAAGTAGAATGGATCCTAGAAGTTTCTTGTGATGGTGATGAATGAGTCTCCTAAGTACAGTGTGATATACAGAAATTTAATTGTACAAGATGGACTGGTTCATTAGTATCTGCACGGTGACTAGTGAAATATTTCTTTCCTTCTGAATATTTTATGGTGCTGAAAATAAAATGTATATTTAGTTCTGACTTCAATTGAATTTCTGGAGGTTGCTTCGTATCTAAAAATCTAGCAAATGAATGCCAGCTAATTACAGGGATTCTGGGGAACGTGTCCACATGGCTGTGTCTCCCACTCAGAATTATAGCTCATTTCCTAAATATTGCACCGGGCATAGGGGACAAGCGTCCTTGGAGCTCAGGACAGTAATATCCCTGCCTGAGCTCTGCAAAAAACCTACTATGGTCTCCCTCTAATGTTGATTTCTATAAATACAAGCTAACGGGTCTCTTTTTATTTTTTCTGTACAGCTATCTTACAGGCAAGGTTTTATTTTTTTTATTTTAAGTGATTAATTGTGTATAGTAGTTGCTCGATGATATGTGGGGTCGCTTATATCTGGTCTGGGCTCGTATGAGTGCAGTATGGAGTGTGCGACATTTTTTAAATCTGCCGATTTAAATCTGACATAGAACACCCATCGGAAATTATTATTTTTTTTTTTCATTTTTTTTATTGTATCTATATATTATACTATCACAAGAGACGACAAGGATTTAGGCAGATCGATTTTATTATGAGTATTATTGCCCTACTTTATATGTGATGCTTCATTTATTTCCACCATCCTTCATTTCATGATGTTCAATGAAAATAAAATTTGGCAAAATATGAATAATAATAATAATAAAAGAAATAAGCTAATTATTACATCAATCAACAAAACAGACGTGTCTCTTTCAGAATGTGTATGCATTGGGACGATTTATGCGTTGGGGACACCTGAAACCGTTAAGGTGGCAAATAATTAAAGCAATGAGCCACTTGCAAGAATACAGGTCCCGATTAAAATAGATATTTTGAGGTATTGCAGGGACCTGGAATGAACAGAGGGACAGCGAAGGTCTGATTGTATTTTGACCTTGCCACCAGTAATGTGATATAGCACAATAATAATTCCCAGATAAGCCGAGTATGAGGAGGTCGACTTCATGTTGCCCAAACCAGTTGCACAATCAGAACACTCATCGTCCAGTCTGTCCATATGTACATGAAGAAGCTCATTTCCACACTTGCCTGGGATTGATATTTGATCTAGTTCAGAGAATAAAGCACATCTCAGTTCAGCTCGTTAATAAACTTTATTGTTTTCTAAGAGACCATAGTGGTGTTTTTCTTGGTGTGATGTGACGGCTCCTGAATCTGCTGCTGCTTGTTGTGTGTAATGATATAATATCTATAGGCTCGGTGGTGTGTGCTGTGCTGTGTTAATGTGTTGGAAGAGTCTGTCTTGTGTTTCTTCTTCAAACCTTGAGTCATTAGCAATCCCCTCTGGCTACATGTTTTGCGTGAGTGAAACATTATGTCATAGTTGTAATACAAACACAACCTATTTGCTCTGCATTTCTTCCTGCGAATGTAGTGGGGATCCCACTATCCCGCTTCCTCCGCACACTAAGTAGCCTGCCAAATCGCAGAGCTTCACTGGATACACTTAAGAAAAGTCTGAAGGGTGCACCTCACAAGTGTAGTGTGCACTGGAGTCCAGGTACCAGCGGGATTAGGATGGAAAATGAGAAATGAAGGACGCAGTGACACCAATCACACCGAAAAGGACACTACATATTCTGTCACTTCAAACGTCTTAAGATAGTCCTGAAAATGTAGAAAATATAGATATATAGTCAGACAGACAGACAGACAGATTGATAGATAGATAGATACATTGCAGTATAGATACATAGATGCACAGATAATAGATACATTACTAGATAAATAGATATAAATATAGATTCATAAATAGATAGATAAACATTGCTAGATAGATAGAGATAAATAGACAGACAGATAACAGATAGCTAGCTATATGTGTATATATAGAGATAGATAGATAGATAGATTCATAAATAGAGATAGACGTTGATAGATAGACAGACAATATATATGTCTATTTATCTCTATCCAGCAATGTTTATCTATCTATTTATGCATCTATCCTATCACATCTATCTATATATCTATCTATCTAGTGATGTATCTATCATCTGTGCATCTATGTATCTATATTGCAATGTATGTATGTATCTATCTCTTATTGTCTATGTATAGTCTATCTATCCATCTATCCATCTATCTATCCAACATATATATATATATATATAAGTTGGATAGATAGATAGATAGATAGATAGATAGATAGATATTAGTTGGATAGATGGATATATAGACAGATAGATAGATAGATAGATAGATAGATAGATAGACAGATAGAGAGATAAAAATAGATAGAGGGATAGACAGACAGACAGATCGATAGATAGATAGATAGATAGATAGATAGATACATGGATGGATAGATAGATAGATAGATAGATAGATGAATTAATTTCAATTTTATACAAAATAAAATATTTTAGTGTTCAGAAACATAAAGACGTGATCCTATTTCCTGACCTCTTTTCTAGCTTACAGGGGACGGGATTTAGAAAGGACGGGATCTGTCTATGAAGCAAACAGTGTACATGCTTTCCTATTTCCACACATCAGAGCTGCAGTGCCAGTACCCTACACCTGCATCGATTTCACCCTGTAATATCATTCAGTTATTATGAGGAGACAGTCGTTGGTCCCCGTCTATGGCTAGATATATCGGCAGCCGATAGACCCTGCATGCGATCAGCGCCCTCAGACTTCCACATGAACACATTAGAGCTTGTATCTCACAGCAGATGAAACCTTCTCCGTCAGGGGAGAACAGTGAGCGGACTCTCCTCACTGCCCGGTCCGGCTGCTTTATGTGATAAGTCCGCAGTTCTCACAAGTCTTCTGTGGATTGATCTTTTTCTTGATCTTTTTCTTTTCCCTGTTGCTATTATTCACTCGGCAGCAAGGTGGCGCTGTGACGTCTACTTCCTACACGCGGTGTCGCCTTTCTGCAAGTAGAAGTTCAGATATTCCTGCAACATTATGATTAAAGCGGACGTTGCTTGGTGTCCAGAGCTGGAATATCTGTCCATGTGTATGTGAATCACAATATACAAGAATAGATGGCAAAATTATAGGAATAATCATGTAAAAACACAGCTATCTATCTATCTATCTATCTATCTATCTATCCGTCTATGCTGTCTATCTATCTATCGATCTATCTATCTATCTATCTGTCTGTCCTGTCTGTCTATCTATATAAATATATATATATATATATAATATATATAATATATATAATATATATATATAATATATACATATATTTCTATCTTAAATATACATATTCCTACCTATATCTATATTCATATATAGCTAGATAATATATATATATATATCATATATATATATATATATATATATATATATGTGTATGTATATGTATATATATTATATGTATATAGAGAATATATGTGATATATATGATAATACATATATAATAACATAAATATAAATATAATATATAATATATATATATATATATTATATATCACTATATAGATATATACATACACATATATCTTCTAAACCCACAATATACATATATACAAATCTACATATATATATATATATATATATATATAGAGATAGATAGATAGATAGATAGATATATAGATAGATAGATATAGATGTGTGATATATATATATATATATATATATATATAAATATAAATGTGATATATATGATAGAATACATAAATATAAATACTTGTTTCATTAATTTAGAAAACGAATTGGCAAAACTAAAGACATAAATATAAAACAAAAGTGTAAATAGCAGATAAAAGGTTTTGGATAACAATATTGTTTATATGATTCTCAACGGAACGTGTCTTTTAACCCATCATGGACAGAATAATAAGAAATTTTGAAAAAGTGAAAGTTTGAAAGTTTGTATGAAAAACAATATAGTTATATATATATAATTAGTTGTATAATAACAATCATAAAAACAACGATTCTTACCATATCATACTATTATTATAGACGCCAAGACAACGATTTCTTTGCCATGAATGCTTATTTTGTGTCCATACTTTGGGCAACCTGCGCTTATGGTGTAATTAGAGAGTATGGTGTGTCAAATACACAGAGGACGCAATGGTTGTAATAAAGACGTGTACACCCAGTGCACACATATGCCGGGCACCTGTACATGAGTGTGTGGGTCGGGGGTGCACCTCCCGGAGTTCTGCAGGGCGCCCCAGTAGATCTATGTGAGCAGGTGACGCAGCAGAATTGCTGATAAATAGAATTAGGAACCTGATGTTAATACCGCAGTCAACAGCGCTCAGCGACACATGGGCGAGGAAGAGGAGGACTGAATGCAATGAATGCACTGGGAATGGTCCCACTCATACATAGATACTATATTCACATTGTCCTGCTGTTCATCTTATCAAGCTCTATATTCCGCAGATAACGGAACAATGCAATGCTATACACAGTAATAACACCCGGCTGTTCTGAAGAAATAGGCTGGACCGAGACAGGCTGATACCAGGCACTGAAACGTGACAGACACACACAGCTCTGCTATATGGTCATCACACACACAGCTCTGCTACATGGTCATCACACACACAGCTCTGCTACATGGTCATCACACACACACAGCTCTGCTACATGGTCATCACACACACAGCCCTGCTACACACAGCTCTGCTATATGGTCATCACACACACAGCTCTGCTATATGGTCATCACACACACAGCCCTGCTATATGGTCATCACACACACAGCTCTGCTACATGGTCATCACACACACACAAGCCTGATACAAATGGTCATCACAGGAGGCACACAGCCCTGCTACATGGTCATCACACACACAGCTCTGCTACATGGTCATCACACACACAGCTCTGCTACATGGTCATTACACACACAGCTTTGCTACATGGTCATCACACACACAGCCCTGCTACATGGTCATCACACACACAGCTCTGCTACAATGGTCATCAAACACACAGCCCTGCTACACGGTCAAACACACACACACAGCGCTGCTACATGGTCATCACACACACAGCTCTGCTACACGGTCATCACACACACACAGCCCTGCTACACGCACATCACACACACAGCTCTGCTACATGGTCATCACACACACAGCTTTGCTACATGGTCATTACACACACAGCTTTGCTACATGGTCATCACACACACAGCTCTGCTACATAGTCATCACACACACAGCCCTGCTACATGGTCATCACACCCACAGCTCTGCTACATGGTCATCACACACACAGCCCTGCTATATGGTCATCACACACACAGCTCTGCTACATGGTCATCACACACACAGCCCTGCTACATGGTCATCACACACACAGCTCTGCTACATGGTCATCACACACACAGCTCTGCTACATGGTCATCATACACACAGCTCTGCTATATGGTCATCACACACACAGCTCTGTGTTCATACACCCAGTCCCTCTGCATGTGCTTCTTATTGTCAATCTTCGATTAAATTATTACAGTTGATAAAAATTGCCCAATTTTAGCCAATAAATACATTTTCAATTTATCTTCATCTATCATGCTTTTTTTTTCTTTCTTTCTTTCTTTCTTTCTTCTTTCTTTCTTCTTTCTGTTCTTTTTCTTCTTCTCTCTTTCTTTCTTTTCTTTTTTTTTTCTTCTTCCTTTTTCTTGCTGTTTTTCGTTTCTTTTCTCCTCTTTTCTTCCTTTTTATCTTTTTTTTCTTCTTACTTCTTTATCTTTCTTGTCTTTTCTTTCTTTCTTTCTTTTCTTCTCTTTCTTTCTTTTCTGTCTTTCTTTCCCCTTTTTTCTTTCTTTTCTTGTTCTTTTTTCTTTTTTCCTTTCCTTTCTTCTTTCCTCTTTCCTTTCTTTTTCTTTCTTTCTTTCTTTCTTTTCTATTTCCTTCTTTCTTTTCTTTCTTTCTGTCTCCTCTCTTCCGTCGCGTCTTTTCTTCTCTCGCTTTCTCTCTTTCTCTCTTTCTCTCTTTCTTCTCTTTCTTTCTCCTCCACACCCCTCATCCTCTCTCTCTTTCTTCTTCCTCTCTTTCTCTCTTCTCTCTTTCTCTCTCTCTCTCTGTCTCTCTCCCTCTCGATCTCTCCTTTCCTCTAGTCCTCTCCTCCTCCTCTCTCTCCTCGCATCTCCTCCTCTTTCTCTCTCGCCTCTCCTTCTTCTTTCTCCTCGCCTCCTCTCTCTCTCTCTTCTATCTTCTCGTCGTTCACTCTCTCTCTCTCTCGCTCTCGCCTCTCTTTCTCTCTCGACTCGACCTCTTTCTCGCTCTCTCTCTCTTTCTCACTCTCTCTCTTTTCTCTCCTCTCTCATCATTTCTTCTTCTCTCCCTCTCATCCCCTCTCTCGTCTCCTCGTCTCTCGTCTCTCTCTCATCTTTCTCTCTCTCTCTCGTTCTCTCTCTCTCTCTTCTCCTCTCTCTCCTCTTCTTCTCTCCCTCTCACCTCTCTACTCTCTCTGCTTTCTCCCTCTTTCGCTTCTCTCTCTTCTCTCTCTCCCCTCTCTCTCTCTTTCCTCTCTCCGTCGTCCGCCTCGTCCTCCTCTACCTCTCTCTCTCTTTCCTCTCTCTCGTCTCTCTTTCTCTCTCTGCTCTCCTCCTCTTTCTCTCTTCCACTCTTTCTCTCCTTCTCCTCCGTCCGCGCTCGTTACTCTCTCTCTCTCTCTTTCTCTCGCTTCTCTCTCCCACTTTTCCTTCCTCTTTCTCTTCTCTCTCTCTTGTACTTTCTTTCTCTCTCTCTCTTTCTCTCCTTTCTCTCCTTTCTCTCTCTCTTGCTCTCTCTTGCTTTCCGTCTTTCTCTCCAGAAGCCCGCCGTCTTTCCTCTTCCCTCTCTCTCTTCTCTCTTTCTCTCCTCGTTTCCTTTCTCTCTCTCCTTATTCTCTCTTTCCCTCTCTCTCTTTTTCTCCCTTTCTCTCTCTCGGCCTTTCTCTCTCACTTCCTCCCCCCTTCTCTTCTCCTCCTCTCTCTTTCCCTCTCTCTTTCTCTCTTTCTCTCTCCTCTCTCCTCTTTCTCTCTCCTCTCTCCTCTTTCCTCTCTCCTCTCTTTCTCTCATCTCTTTCGCTCTCTCCGCTCATTTCTTTCTCTCTCTCTCGCTCCTTTCGCATCTCCTCACTCTTTCCTTCTCTTTCTCTCTTTCTCTCTTGCCCTCTCTCTCTCCTCTTTCTCTCTCTCTTCTCTCGTCACTCTTGCCTCTCTCCACCTCCTCCTCTCTCTCTCGTTCACCAGTCTTCTCCTCTCTCTCCTCTTTCTCTCTCCTCTCTCTCTCTTCTCTCTCTCTCTCCTCTCTTTCTCTCTCCTGCACTTTCCCTCTCTCCTCGCTCTGCTGCTTTCCCTCTTTCCCTCGCTCTCATCTTCTTTTCTCTCTCTTCTGTCTTCTTTCTCTCGCTCTCCTCTCATCTTTCTCTCTCTCTCCTCTGTCCTCCTCTCTCTCTCTCCTCTTCGCGCTCCCTCACTTTTCTCCTCTCAATCCTCACTCTTTCTCTCTCCCTTCTTCCATCTTTCTCTCCGCTCTCTTTCTCTTCTCTCCTCTTTCCTCTCTCTCTCGTTTCTCTCTCTCTCTTTATCTCTCTCTCGTTTTCTCTCTCTCTCCTCCTCTTTTCCTCTCTCTCTCTGCCCTCTCTCTCTCTCTCCATGTTCTCTCTCTCTCTCTCCCTCCATGTTCTCTCTCTCTCTCTCCTCTTTCTCTCTCTCTGTCTCTCTCTCTCTCTTTCTCTCACTCCTTTCTTTCCTCGTCGTCCTCTTTCGTTCTCTCTCGTTCTGTCTCCTCTCTCTTTCTTTCTCTCCTTGTCTTTCCTCCTCTTCCGCCTCTACTCTTTCTTTCTCTCTGTCATTCTCTCGTCGTCTTTCTCTCCTCCTCTTTCTCTCTCTCTTTCTCTCTCTCTTTCTCTCTCTCTCTCTCTCTTTCCTCCCTTCTCTCTCCTTCTCCTCTTTCTCTCTTTCTCTCATCTCTCTCTTTCTCTCTTCTCTCCTCTCTCTCCTCTCTTTCTCTGTCTCCTCTCTCCACCTCTCCCTCTCTCTCTCGCTCTATCTCTCCTCTCTCTCTTTCTCTCTCTCTTCTTTCTCTCTCTCTTTCTTTTCTCTCATTCTCGTTCTTCGCTCTCTCATTCTCCTCCCTCTCCTCTCCCTCTCCCATCTCTCCCTCCCTCTCCATTCTCTCTCCTCTTTCTCTCTCTCCCGCTCCTCTCTCTCGTCTTTCCTCTCTCTCTCTCTCTCTCTCTCGTCTTTCCTTCCTCTCTCTCTCTCTCTCTCCCCCTTCTCCCCAGCTTTCTCCTCTCTTTTTCTCTCTCTCCTCTCTCTCCTCTCTCCCCCCTCCTCCTCTTTCTCTCCCTTCCCTCCCCCTCCTCCGCTAAATCCTTTCCTCCTCTCTCTTCTCCTGCACCCTTCTTTCCCGCTCTCCTTTCCTCTCTCTCTATCTCTCTTTCTCTCTTTCCTCTCCTCAGCTCTTTCTTCTCCTCTTTCTCCTCCTCTCTCTCTTTCTGCTCTCTCTCACTTCCTCGCGCTCCTCATCTTTCCTCTCTTTCTCTCTTTCTCTCATCGCTCTCTCCTCTCTCTCTCTTTCCCTCTCTCTCCTCTCTCTTTCTCTCTCTCTCCTCCTTTTTCTCTCAATCTCCTCTTTCTCTCTCCTCTCCACTCTTTCTCATCTCTCTCTCTTTCACTCCTCTCTCTCTTATCTCCTCTCTTTCTCTCTTTCTCTCTCTCTCCTCTCTTTCTCTCCTTCGCTCTCTCTCCTCTCTTCTCTCTCTCTTCCTTCCTCTTTCTCTCTCGCTCATCTCCCTCGCCCTCTTTCTCTCTCTCCTCTCTTCTTTCTCTCCTCTCTCTCTCTCCACGGTTCTCTCCTCTCTCTCTCTCTTTCCTCGCTCTCTCCTTTCTCTCACTCTCTCTTTCTCTCTCTCCTCTCACTCCTCCTTTCTCTCTCTCCTTCTCCTTCTCTCTCTCTCTTTCTTCCTCTCTCCTCTTTCTCCCTCTCGTCTCTCTTCTCTCTCTCTCCTCTCTTTCCCTCTTCTTCCCTCCATCGTCTTCTCTCGTTCTCTCCTCTCTCTCTTCTTTCTCTCTCTCTCTCTCTTTCTTCTCTCTCCTTTCTCTCTTCGTCTCTTTTCTCCGTCCTCTCTCTTACTTTCTTCTCTCCCCCCTTATTCTTCTTTCCTCTCTCCTCTCACTTTCTCTTTCTCTCTCTCTCTTGCTATCTTTACTTTCTCCTCTTTTCTTTCTTTCTTTCTCCCTCTCTTCTTTTCCTTTCTTTCTCGCGTCCATCTTTCTCTCTTTCTCTCATCTTTCTTTCCTCGCTCCTTATTTTCTCTTTTTCTTCTTTCTCTCTCTTTCTTGTTCTTTTCTTTTTTCTCGTCGTTCTCCTTTCTTCTTTCTTCTTCTTTCTTTCTCTCTCCTTTCTTCCTTCTCTCCTCTCTTGATTCTTTCTTTCTTTCATTCTAACTCTCTCTTTCCTTCCTCCTCCTTTCCTCTCATCTCTCTTCTTCTCCTTCTCTCTTCTTATCTCATCCTCTTCTTTCTTCTCCGCTCTTTCTCTCTTCTTTTCTTTCCTGTCTCTCTCTTCTTATTTTTATTTCTCTCTCTTTTCTTGTTTTTCTTTCTTTCTCTCCCTTTTCTTCTTTTCTTTCATTTCTCTCTCATTCTTTTCTTTCCTCTCCACTCTTTCTCTTCTTTCTTTCTTCTCTCGAGTCTCGTTCTTTTCGTTCTCTCCACTTTCTTCTTTCTCTCTCTCTTTCCTCCTCTCTTCTTTCTTTCTTTCTTTCTCTCTCTTTTCTTCTCTGTTCTTTTTTTCTTTCTTTCTCGTCAGCTTCTCTTTCTTTTCTTTCTTTTTTTCTTACTCTCCCATCTTTCTTGTTCTTTCTCTCAGTCTCTTTTTTTCGTTCTCTCTCTTTTCTTCTTTCCTCTTTCTCTCCTTTTCCATTCTCTTTCTCTCTTTCTTTCTCCGTTTCTTTCTTTCTCTCATCTTTCTTTTCTTTCTCCTCGTCTTTACGTTTCTTTCTTTTTCTTTCTCTCACCCTCTCTTTTCTCTTTTCTTTCTCTCCTCTCCTCTTTCTTTCTCTCCATCTTTCTTTCCTTCTCTCCTCTTTCTTTCGTTCTCTCTCTCCTCTCTTTCTTTTCTTTTCCTCTCTTTTTCTTTCTCTCTCTTTCTTTCTTTCTCTTTCCTTTTCTTTCTTTTCTATCTCTCTCTTGCTTTCTTTTCTCACTCTTCTTTCTTTCTCTCTCTTTCCTGTTCTTTCTTCTCTCTTTCTTTCTTTCTCTCTCTTTCTTTCTTTCTCTCTTTCTCTCTCTCGGAAAGATCTTGACCAATGCATCACAGTGCAGTAATTGGGAGAGGCCGATAAGCTACTTGTAGTTGTCACCAAATCATATTGTCCCACATTACATTGTATGTTCACTGTATGCTCACACAGGGTTATTGGGCGTGCAATATGCCCCTAACCAAGTGCCCAAAATGCCCATAGAACACTTCCCATTGACTGCCATGTAAAATCTGCATCGCCGTACAGATGACACCGATTTTACTTAAAGGGGATTTGCCAAGGCACAAGTTACTTACCTTCTTATCGGCACAGGGAGAATGTCAACAAATCACGCTGAGTCATGAAAGCTGCAGGCTGAGAGGGGGGGGTGAGTGAGGAATAAGGGAGCGTCTCAAAACTTAAAGGAGTTGTCTCACTACAGGCTTTCAGCCTACCTCAGTGTCTGGCAGCAAAGGATTTTTTGAATTTGGCTCTTCTCCCCGGACTCAGGGGGAGGCGCGGGGTTTGCTCCAAGCGGGGTAACCCATGTGTGTGCCTGCCTAGATCCAGCTGCTGAATCAGCCAAACTGTACTGTGGGTTGAGCTCTTGCGCTCCTCTCCACAGAGTCAGGAGACAGCAGGAGAGGTCTGATCAATGAGTGGTGGAGAGGTCTGTGAAGCGGTGTATGCTAATAGCCGAGCAGGGGGGATGTACGTGTTCTATCCCCCTGCTTTAAGCAATACAAATCTCACACCCACAACAACAACCACTGTCAGAACAGACACGGGCATCTGTGAAGTGTGTTACTAAATCACGATGTGTCACTATTACAGCAGAGCAGGGGAGGGATATGAAGCGTTCACATGCCCCCTGATCTGTCTTTTCTGTCTATTAATATAGTCCCAAGCTCCACAGACACATCATGATTATATAACAACACTCACTGCTGATACAGCCTCACCTCTGCTTTCCCCTCAATCTGTGTAGAAAGCAGGAGGGAGCAGGCACACACAGGTTAATCCCAGGCAGACAGCTACACACTAGGAGTAGAGCCCTCCCCTAGTGGAAGCATCACATACTGTAGGGAGGGGCTCTCTGCTCAGACAGGACCAGTATTCAGAAACAGATGAGTCATCAGCACTGACTGCCATGAGGATAAAGCTCAACAGGTCCACTGCTATATGCTTTGATGAAGCTGTTGCAACTGCTACTAACAGGGATAACTCAAAACTCAAGTAGGACATTTGTAATGAACATATATTGCAAAGCTGCTTGTTTTTTAAAGATCTTTTAATTAAAACCCAATCAATGTAGCGAGACAACCCCTTTAAGTGAAATAATAACAGTACAAGAGTGGATTCTCAATACAGCAAGGCACAGCCTGATACACTGCACTTTCTACCCTGTGCCTTAAAAGCTCATTCATTTTGCCTGTCATAAGATAAGTGTTTCACACAAGCGCGGCCTGCCAGCTCCTCGGTCGTGTCTAGTGGAAGCTTTCAGGTAACTAAGGGGGATTGAGAAATGCTGTAGTTCTCACAGGCTTCACTTTTTGTAATCACATATATTTAGAAAAGTGATTAAATACCCATTTTGGAGGTTCCCACGTCAACATTACATGGTGGCAAAACCCCTTTAAGGATAGAAGAAAGGAAATACGCCTCGGGCAGTACACATGGTTTCCTTGTTTAAAGTTCTTCGCTTGCCAGTGTTGAATTTTTAACGAGGATATAATACATATTTGGGTGGACAGTGACAGCACAGAAAATAGTCCATGTGAACATTCCTGTACAGTGAATCTATACATTAAAGGGGTTTTCCCATATGGCTTTTTTCACAGAAGCTGCTCTCCCCTTGTTCGGGCCCCCGCTTTTCCTGCCCCAGGCTGGGGGGTTTGCAGCTTCAGGCTCCCGCTTTGTCCACTGCGGGCGTTTATGCAGCTTCAGGCTCCCGCCTCCTGTCCAGCTGCGGGCCTTCTGGTTCAGGCCCCCGCCTCCTGTCCGGGTGCGGGGTTTTTCCGCAGCTTCAGGTTTCCCGCTTCCTGTTCAGGGCGGGTTTCTGCCTTTCGGCTCCCCCCTCCTGTCCAGGCTGCGGGCTTCTGCCGGCTTTTCGTTTTCCCCTTTCCTTTTCGGCTGGGCCCGGGTTTTTGGGGGGGGTTTTCCGGGGGGGGGCTAACCTTTTGGGTTTTCCAGGGCTGCGGCGGGCCTTCCCCCCCTTACAGGTTTTAAGTAGCACTGCTCTGTGCCGGCTCCCATTCATTTTCTGTGGTGCATAATCGGCAAGTAGGGACGTGTCACTACTTTCTCCCTTTGCGCAATACATTGGGGGGGAAAAGCTCCAATGAACTTGAAGCTGTATTTCGGGCGTATTGCAGCCCAATTACACCCCGAAGTACGGCCCACATAACGCTTTGAACATACCCAAAAAACTCCCGGTTTCCAATAGCAAAAAAACCGGGGGCTTAGCTTTCAGATATTAAACTTCTCTGGTAAAGTGAAAGCTGAGCTCTGATTGGCTGCTATGAACTCTTATTGGTTGCTATGGGCAACCAAGATAGTCTTACTGTTAAGTTTTAATATCTGTGTCCCGTAGTGAATGTGCTGGGCCCGGGGTGCCCCTTTAAGGCAGTGTTTCTCTGTATTCCTCTAGTGAGACCGGTTGTAAAACAATCCAGATTTGTGTACTAAGCCTATATTTACACAGTGATAATGTGATATCGATCTGACTACATTGGGCGGCTCTTATTTCCTTTTGCCCGCTGATATTGTACAGACGCAGGAACAACAGCAAAGGGTGTAAAACGCATTGGCGTCGTAGCCACAGCAGATCCACTCTAGTGAAGGGCAGGGCTGCCCTGGTTTGCGGCGTCTCTGGAGGGGGATCACCTTACAGACGTCCGGGGCTCGTGCTGAGTTTTAGGATCGCTGTCGTACAACACTTGGAGCTCTGCCTAAATCCAGCATCAATCGAGCAGAAGACAAACCCGCTCTGCTAAGCTGCTACTTAGGAAGGTTCCTCTCCTCAGTATTTGTCTAAAGTCGCGGTAAAGCAATCCGGCTGCCAAACCTCTGAAATCCACTATTGTAACTGTTGTGTGGACGGGAGCCAGATCGCACCCGGGCGCTCGAGGGCTTACTCCATAATCCGGGCTGCTCGCACTGCTTGAGATGTGACGTGATCTCTAGTGGGTGTAAGATCTGCTCCTATTCCGGAGATTGGGGGGGAAATTGCAGCTGAATTTCCCTGACATCATGATTGGTGCAGATATTATGAACTGGGGAGGAATGAGAAATCTTCAGGGGGAGAATTTGGAGCCAGAGGTTGGAGAGCTTCCTATAGAGCAGGGGTGTCAAACGGTGGCCCTCCAGCTGTTGGGGAAACTACAACTCCCATCATGCATTTATACAATCTAGAACAGTGGGCATGATGGGAGTTGTAGTTTCCCAACAGCTGGAGGGCCGCAGTTTTGACACCCCTGCTATAGAGTGCTGCCTTAAAAGGGTATTCGTCTCACATTGATTCGCTTTAAACATGTAGGCAAAGATAATCAGACTATTGCCAAATATATTGCTGTTCTGATTTTGCTTCCTTTTAGAGCTAGAGCAGGTCTTATCTCCTGCTTGTGTACACAAGCTTCCCTAACTTATAGGCCACACCTCTCTGCTCTAGCAGCACTGGCGGGGATGGTGACATCACTGCTGTGTCTTATCAGCAACACAGGAGCTTGTTTGTCTTTGTTAGGCTGTGTTCACACGGGCAAATTTCGGCGCGCATTTCGCGTCGTATTTGCGCTCTAATACGAGCGAGATGCGTGCCGAAATTACGGTAACATAAAGAACTATGGATTGCGCCCCCTCTCCCTGGGCGTACAATACGATTTTATTGTACGCCCGGGGAGATAAGTGACAGGTCAGTTACTTGTGGTGACTACATGCCTCGAGTAATGACAGTCTATGGGGCCGGTGGGCTGCCGCCCTCCCCTCCCCCCGCGTCGCGGGAGTACGCACCGATCAGCGCGACTCCCAAACACCTGCCGTAATTGCGGGGCGTACTGTACTATATGCCCCGCCATTACGCCGTGTGAACACAGCCTTACTGACAAACTTTAACCCTTTAGCACTCTGTGCCCTGCTGTTAACACTCCTCTATCACCAATGTCTCTCTAACAGGCTCAGCTAGGAATAGCAGATTTGAAATGTCAATCACTGCTATAGAGCCACCCACAGCCAGAACAGGAAGGAGGCTGCAAAGAGCAGGCTCTGTGAAATGACCAGATTGAAAAACACCTTTACTATGAGGAACTCAGACTTCCTCTTGCTTTATATTTGATAAATCCACTGGAGGGGACATCATTGGGAGGTGGTGGGGGGCAGCAAGCAATTCTAGCTTGCTTAAAATGGAACTAAACCAATCACAGGAGCAAGTTGACCGTTGTGCCTGCGATACTTGCACCGCACTTTGGGACTTGTTGTATTCAGAGGTGAATGGGTAAGTAAAACTAACCCCTGTTTATATGCTGTATTAATGGGGTATTCCCATCTCGCTCATGTGCTGAAAAAGCAGACTTGTCAGGTGGTTTATGCTGCCCTTTCAGAGAGCAGGATATGATAAATGGAGTGTAGCTGAGCGCTGTCATATATAGAGTTATATGATAAAAAAAGGAAGGAAAGAAGGATGGGGGGCTTCTGAAAAAGGATATAAAAGGGTTTATATAGGATAGTGGGGAGAGGAGTCCTGAGGTCTCCCGTGATTATGATTATAAAAAGGGTTATAAAGATAAAATTAAAATATTTTGGGTTAATTATGATTTTTAAATTTTAAAGGATTTTTGAGTAAAAAGGGGAGGTAAATCCTAAAACAGAAACTGAAAGTACAGCTACCATTACCCCTTTCCACACACTCTTACATAATGATTGACTCTGACAGCTTTCCTTATATCAGTGTGTGTACAATCACTGTATGTGGATGGGGTAAGCAGGACTTTCACTGTCTCATAAGGGGTCCAGTCAGGATTGACTCTGCATTTTTCTTAAATCTTGCTCCAAATCATATATCCATATCGCAGAGCTCCACTCCTTTTCCTTCATCACATCCTGCTCTCGGATAGGGCAACATAAACCACCTGACAGGAATGTATTTGGGAAGAATGCTTATCCTGTGCCTACATGTTTTGATTTTGCTTCATTTCAGAGATAAAGCAGGTTAGCTATCCTACTTGTTTACAGATGGTCTCCTAGATTACCTAACACCTATGTGCTCTAGCAATTATGTCTTCACGGCGGCAGAGGGCTGGGTGGTTGGTAACCTAGGAAAGCATTTGTAAACGAGGAGAGAGAACCTGCTGTATCTTTTTTGAAAAATCGGAATAATGTATTTTGCTAAGGATGTATATTTAGCTTTGCCTACACTTTTTTAAAGCGGTGTCAGTAGGATGGGAATATACAGACACATGGATATTGGATAGGGGGTCGGTTCCCTGTATGAGGCAGCCTGTAGAAGAGTCTCCTGTTGTACCGAATTTGAGAGGGCTTCAAATTACATAGATGGCCGGGACTCTGATTTCATGAGAAAATGCCCAGTCCTGGCGAGTGGCTCATCGGATCTGACAGCGGGTCCGGTGATGGTCGGTCACTTGAGACCGGGTACCACTATCACGACACTTTATCACATACACCAATGACTTGACTTACACGGATACTCTATTATTAAAGGGGTTCTCCGCTCTGTTTCATTGATACAGGGATCTTTCCTCTGCAGGTGCAGTTTTGCTAAAGAGAACCTGTCCCCATGACAGCAAAGAAACACAAGTCGGTGAATGCTACTGCACCTGCCGAGCGCCACAACCAAGTGCACTCTATATGTAATCGGAGCCTTGATGGCTCAAGAGGGACCACATGGCTGCAGCACCGACACCCTTGTCCTCACAGCCCTTCTCCTGTGTCCGATAGGGTTAAGTGGACAAAAACTTGAAACCGGCCCAAGTGAGCGGAGCCGTATCAGTCAGGAGCAATGAGCCCCAAGGTGTCCACCCTTAGCAAAGACTTTGTTCCGCAGGTTCAATGCTGGTCGCCTCTTTGGTGGAGTATGTTTGATGTTGGGTTGGGAAATTGCCCAGAAGTGCAGATAAATATAACCCTTGTGGGGTCCCTTTTTGGAGGTTTGAAGCCATTTAAGGACAAGGCACGAGGCAAGGTTAAGCTAAGGCCATAGGTGATTGCGTTGTGTAAGTTGAGAGCAAAGCGATCCAGTATCAGGAGGCCACTATAGGTTGCACAGTAGCTACTGTGATCATCTAACTCATAAGTCCTAATACTATTCTTTCTTTGAAGACTTAATGGACCGGAGTGTTAAAATCGGTTGTACAAGTTTGGAATAACTTGGCTTCTTTCTTGCAGAAACGGCGCCACACCCGTCTACAGGTCATGTGTGGTATTGCAGCTCGGCCACATTCACGTCCCTGTATCTTAGCATCAGTACCAGACTATTCACGGACCAGCATGGTGCTGTTTGGGTGAATGCATACAGGACAAATTTGCTGTGGATTTTTCGTGCGGATTTGCACATAGAAAATCCACAACGGATTATAGTAGTAGACGGATATATTAGATTTTGCAAATCCCATACTTACATGGTTGAAATTTTCCACACAGAGGTACTTGACATGCTGTGCAAATCAGTTTCTGTTGCAGATTTACTGCAGACTTTACCCCACTGACTGGAATGAGGTAAAACTCACATAAAAATCATAAAATATATATATCTCTCATGCATTTGTGTGTGTGTGTGTGTGTATGTTATTTATATATATATATATATATATATATATATTATATAATTATATATGTGTTCCAGCATGCCCCATCAGCAATCCTGTGAGATGTGTGTGGTCAGTGTTGTTGCTCTGTCCACACCCCCCCCCCCCACCCCCCCCCCTCATCCCTTACTTTTACACTTTCTGTCTCCTGTCCTGGTATTTTCTGTACCTGTGGTAACCAGGGATGTGGAGTCGGAGTCGGTGCCTATTTTGCAGTAGTCGGTCGTCATAAAATGGACCGACTCCGACTCCCAAAGTATATAATAAGTTGGTCCAGTTAGTTTGATGCAGTGCAAAGAGCAATTTTATATACAGTCATCCTTACCTATCTTATACATAAATGTGACTTGCAAGTATTTAGCATCTGCTTAGTTCTGCTGATTCCTGTCCTGTAACTGCTTTGTTACTGTTTTGCTCCTAAATTCAAAATGTTAATTTTTATTTTTTTGTTAGTATTTGGTAAATCCACTTTTGGTTTTCAGCACTGCCTGAATCCTTCTGGGCTCTGGATCAGATTTAAGCACATCTTGACCAATCTGATCCCAGGTCTCTTCTACACATTCAAAAGATCAAAACATTGTTACCCTTTTGCTTGTCAGTGTCTGTTCTACATAAATAGCTTGATTATTGTATCATAAGGTGATAAACAGCCTGATGTTACCACTTTACTACGGTAAAGTTATTACTTAAACATGCACCGTGTATGAGGGAGTCGGGAGTTTGGGAAATTGAGGAGTCGGGGTGACATCAGTCACATGACCTCCCTGCACAGGTCCTTCAACACTCTGCTACAACAATATGTCCCAGGGCTGTTTCTTGGGGTGAGCGGGGCTTGGAACACCTGCCTCCCCTCCCCCCACCTTTCTCTCTGCCCACCCTTAGGGACGGCCCTCTGTATGGGGGAGCTGCAGCAATGATTTCCGCTATGTCTTATTTTCGGGGGGTACCTTATATTAGGGAATTCAACAAAATTTCTGCTATGTCTTACTTTCGGGGGTGTCTTATTTTCGGGGAAACACAGTATTATATTATTGATTACTACTTATGTTGCTGTTTCATTCCTTTTATTCGGTGTTGGGGGCCCATCTTTTTTGGTTGGGGCCCTAGAGATGCTAGTTATGCCGTTCCTTGACAGATTTGTGCAATGAAGCTGTAATATGCCCATGTCTGCATGGGACGTAGCCTACTGGCCATTGTCCTGGAGTCAGTAACTATGACCTCCCAAGGTCACCTCGACTCCATGAATTGTTTGTGAAGAGCCAGTTTTGCGGTCTTTACCTCCTTTATGGATTTTCCGGGATCACATTAACACATTTGTGCCTCTAATGCTGTTTGTTTTGGTTGTCTTAATGTAATTGACCAATTAGAGCCTCACATTATACATGACTGAATTGCTGTAATAGGTGCCCAGGGAATAAAAGCTGAAATATAGCGAGAGCCACCCAAGCTCGGGTTTACATGCATGACTTTGTTAAAGAAGCAGGACTGCTCTATGGTCCATAGTCCAACTATAGGAATAGAACCCAAGTGTAGTACTGAAAGCACAGGGCTCCTATGGAACACTAAGGGCCACATCTATGAAAACTGTCTAGGTCTAAAATTCACTTTGTTGCCCATAGCAACCAATCAGAGCTCATATCAACCAATCAGAGCGCCCCTCTCATTTCTCCAGAGCACTTTATGAAATGAGGGGCGCTCTTATTGGTTGATATGAGCTCTGATTGGTTGCTATGGGCAACAAAGTGAATTTTAGACCTAGACAGTTTTCATAGATGTGGCCCTAAATGTAGATAATTAAAGTATCCCAAAAAATGCACGCTATCCTTTTAATATAACCAATAGTATAAGAAAATATAAGAGGTCTTGTAATATATTTTATAAATCTTAGTTAGAAAAAGCCTTTTTGTCCGGTTTTGCGGCTGTCCCCGCGATAAGCGGAGAACAGCCCTCCCATTGACATGCACATATTCTGTCCGAAAACCAGATGGAAGAGAGTGCATGTTCTATGTTTTGCTGCCGGACCGTCGGTGACAAAACCGCCGGGCGGAAAACCCGTGCAGTGGGGACTGCTGCATGGGTTTTCCATAGAGCACAATTGTGCTCATTTTCGGCTGGTTTTTCAGGCGGTCTGAAAAACCGCAAACCGGCCGAAAACCCGCGCAGTGGGGACCTGCCCTAAGTGAGTGATTCCTGACTTGTGCTGTTCAGTACTGCTCTATATTATGCTACATAGTTACAGGGGAGGAGGATCTCTGTGTATGGGAGACATCGTAGCAGCTAGTCTGCTCCCATTGGAAATGGAGCTCACAGTGGTTCCAAGTCTCCCCCGCTTTGACCGCATTTTGTGTGATTTGCAATCCATTTTATAAAAACATCAATATGGTGTATACCTTGCCTGACACAGACAATATTGATAGACATGGAGGGATGAAGAGAGCGCAACTAAGGTCCTGTTCAGATGACGTTTTGGGATTAGGTCTTGCATGTATCTTGGTGCACAAAGCTTATACCAGTGTGGAAATGGAGTTCAAGAGAGACGGCCTCATAGTCTATCATGACTCCACCACGGGAACTCCGCAAAGCAATGAGAAGAGCGCATCCATCCTGACATGTGGATTATACAAGCAACATGATTCCCACCGCCCTGGTCAGATCCTGAATCCACTGCAGCAAAGCAATAGGACGGCATCCAGGGGGTGGGAAAGTGAACCTTCTTCATTCCTCGGGATCAGACATGCAACATTTCAACTCGGATGCGTCTATCAAGCTGGACAAAGACTCATTGGAGTCGAAATGTTGTTTTATATGGAGGAATAAAAAAGGTTTTGAGCCCCCTGGATGCTGTCGTCCTATCGCTTTGCTGAAGTAACTCCGGGGATTCGGGAGTTGAAGGCCGTTGCATCTGACCGGATCTGACCGGGGCTGTGGGGATCATGTTGGTTGTATAGTGCACCCTGGCATATGTCAGGATACGTTTTTCAAGATGTCCTGACGGATCACTGCGTCGACCCGAAATGTGATCTGAATGGCTATGTTCACACGGCTTATATCAAGGCATATTTGCGGACGTAATTACGTCCGCAAATACGTTCCGAAATACGTTTCAAATACGTGTCGCAGAGTGTGGCGCGTATTTCATGTCGTAAATACATTCCCCATTCTTTACTATGGGGATTTACGTCGCGAAATACGCCTCAATAAGTGACAGGGGACTCAATTTTACTGATCGTATTTACATGGTGAAAATACGTCACGGAAATACGCCTCGTGTGAACGACGAGGCGTATTTTACATTGGAGTCAATGCTAATCTAATTGTTCATTATTTGAAACGTATTTCGGGACATAATTACGTCCGCAAATATGCCCCGAAATAAGCCGTGTGAACATAGCCAATAGGTGACCAGGTGGTCGACTGTGGTTACATAACATTGGTTATGCCTATCCAGGCATCTGTATCCATCCATTTTCTGGAAAATGAAGAACATATACACACACACTGCACTGGGGCCAGGGACTTCCAAAAATGGAGAAAAAAAAACCCTGATCTTCCGTAGCTGTTCCCCAGAGCTCCCACAGAGCCGCTCCTCTGGACTTCCAGGCTCTCGTCCTGACCCAGAGGAGATACTCGTGCTCTGTTATAGGTAAATGCAGTCCTAGCGCCTGGCCTGGCGAGAAACCAGAACTTAAAGGGGTTGTCTCACTACATGCATTCATTTTACCTCAGTCATGTGTTCTTGGTTTCACTTTGAATTCAGGGGTGTGTTTATTGGCTTCTACTAGGCTACAGTAGAAGCCAGGTCTGTAGCTATAGCAACCAGTGCTGGCAGCCTATCAGGAGAGATTGAACAGGTCTGTAGCTATAGCGACCTGAGGAGCTGAGGCAACCCATACAAGAGGGGATATCTAGGGATAGGTAGAACACTGTTAATGGACACATATTGGATAGTGATTTGTTTTTGCAAGATCTTTTAACATAAAAAGCAGCAATCCTTGTAGTGAGACAACCCCTTTAAAATGAGTGGATCCTAGGGAGCTCTGCAGGGGGGAAAGGTAAGGAAGGTGTGTTTTTTTTTTTTTTTTTTTTTTTTCCCCCTCCCTTTTTTTTTTTCTTTCTTTCATTTTTAGCTCACCTTGGTCCCAAAGCTGTATCACGTTTCTTATTCGTGTACAACGCCTTTTCATTTTGAGCCGACCAAAGCTGTGTTGTCGCTACAGATTGTCTAGATAGGTCATTTGCAATGACCTCACATCTCTAGATACAGATGTGACGTCACTGCAGATTATCTGACTGAGAATTTGGGGGGGCGACGTCCCTGCAGATGATCTCACTGGGAATTTGGAGGATGATGTCCCTGCAGATGATTTCACTGGGAATTTGGAGGATGATGTCCCTGCAGATTATTTCACTGGGAATTTGGAGGATGATGTCCCTGCAGATGATCTCACTGGGAATTTGAAGGGTGATGTCCCTGCAGATTATTTCACTGGGAATTTGGAGGATGATGTCCCTGCAGATGATCTCACTGGGAATTTGAGGGGGTGACGTCCCTGCAGATTATCTCGCTGGGAATTTGCGGGGGGGTAACGTCCCTGCAGATGATCTCACTGGGAATTTGGGGGGTGACGTCCCTGCAGATGATCTCACTGGGAATTTGGGGGGTGACGTCCCTGCAGATGATCTCACTGGGAATTTGGGGGGTGACGTCCCTGCAGATGATCTCACTGGGAACAGGCCAGTGACGCTGGTGCAGATTATTCGTCGGGCGGCTCGGCTGCCGTCAGATAACTTTCCTGTCCTCTATTCACATCTATGAGGCTCCCGTTTCCTCTGTGAGGCTGTATTGGCCCCCGGAGAAGCGGCGCCGACTCTGCTGTTACTCTCTCTCCCCACATCCTCTCTCTTTCCCTCTGATGGGGGAATCGCTTTCTCTCCTCTTCCCTGTGACGTCCAGGGGGCAATATGTCCTGATAGACTCCGGACTCGCTGGAAGGACAGAGTGGCCCTTGTGCTGCGGCGCTGGTCGGGCCCTGCTGTGCATAGCGCTGCCGGATCCTCGTACCAGCGCGTATCACACTCCTTTCTCCTGTCATGTACGGAGCCGTCTATCCGGGAAGGATTTTATGGAGCTTTTACTGATCAGTGTTTTATGGCCTCTTCCAGTCGAGCACCTTGTCAATAGGGATATTACCTGCGCTAATCAATAGGGAGTAGTTTACTCTGATAAGGTTCTTCCGCTTATCTTAACCAGCCGCAGTAGCCACACTTATCAATCGCTAATGGTTTTCTTGTTAACAGACTCCTAGCAATGATTGTCATTCCCATAGACTTGACAGAGAGCTGATCACCTATGTGGCCGCCTCTCCATCCATTCCCCACCAGCTTGGATGAAGGGGGGACACACACACCTCCTTTTTTTTTGAAAGGGCACAGGGCCTGCATCTATTGGATTTTTCTGACCTGTAGACTCTAATCCTAATGTTATAGAGGGTTCCCCTCTGACCCAGGGTGCCTGAAGAGGTACAGCTAGAATTCTTTAGCACCCCCCCGTACCTCAGGACCGATAACTGATGCGGGAGCAGCAGTTAATGGGGTGTTCCCGCTATAGTCTTTGATAGGACATGTCATCAAAGTGTGTTGGGTGCAGACCCCACCTCTGGGACCTGCACCTATCTCCGGAACAAGTTCTGCCTCAGAAAGGTGAGCCGGTTGCCCTTGCTCACAACTTATTCTGTTCTATGGGAGTTACCAGTACAGGGGAGCACCGTGCTCCCCATTCTGAGTCAGCACTTTAAAGGGCCCGTCCCTGACCTATGAGGGGCGGCTGGTTTCCCACCTCTAAGGCCTGCACCTACCAGACTTTGATGACTTATCCTCTTTAAAGATACATATGAAAGCCACCAACTCGATATTCCCTATAAAAAGGTTCAATGTTCTTGCACCCACTATGCATTGGGTCCCATCAGCTGCTACAGATTAAAGGGGTTTTCTCACTGCAAAGATGAGCTTTCAGCATGTAGGGACAGGTAATTGAAGACTTTTTCAAAATACATACTTCTCTTTATTTTACCTAGTCAAAAGATAAGAGATCTGCTTTGAGTGCACACAGGTGTCTATGGTTACCTAACCATAATCTCCCTTACTGATAAGGCTATGTTCACACGATGTACTGTGGCGCATACAGTACGTGCCGCAGTACCTCGTGTCTTTCCGGAGCTTGTGCTAATACGCGCGTACTCCTGCCGGCCCCATTGACATTCATTACACGCGGCGCGGATTCGCCACAAGTAATTGACATGTCACATATTTACCCGCGCATACCACACAATTGTATTGTACGAGCGGGGACAGGAGGCGTCATCCATAGTTCTCTATGAGAACTATGGATTACTGTAATTTCGGTGCGCATCTCGCCCATATTAGAGCGCAAATACGAGGCGAGATGCGCGACGAAATTACCCCGTGTGAACATACCCTTAGACAGAGCAGGGAGTGATCTCACCATAGTCAGAGAGCTCACTCTGGAGCAAACTATCTCTAACAAGATAAGCTGCTGTTTACTGATAAGCAATTGCTTTTACTGCTCAGAGCACTTGTAGCGTTGTTTACTGAAGACTAAATCTCCTGTGTTTTACATCTTTGTAATGTCTTAGCTAATCACTGCTATAGAACCACCCACAGCCTGAGGAGACCAGAGTGAAAGAAAAGTTGCCTGTGACTAGGCTAGGTTTTTAGATTGACAGTGTGGCACTGTTCTTCCCTGTAGATCCATTGGGATGCTTTTTTCAGGTATCTCGACATATACTCGCAACGAGGGTGCCGAATTGGATCACAGCACAGCCTTAGAAAACATTAATTTCTTCCCAAAACCGTGCCACTCCTGTCCACCTATTTCTTCTGTTGTTGCAGCTCAGCCCTAATCACTTACTTGGAAGTGAGCTGCAATACCAGAAAAGAACTGAGGGACAGGTTGGCGCTGTTTCTAAAATAAAGCAGCCATCCTGATCGATCTCTTAATTGATCAGTATGTTTTTGGAGTGTGGGAGGAAAGTCCGGCAGATATAGGGAGCACAGATAACAGGGGAAGTCCCATCAGAAACCTATTCTTTTAAAGGGGTTGTCTCACTACATTCATTCGTCCTGTTTTCTTGGTTTCACTTTGAAACGTTCAAAGAATTGTCATGTGAATTCTTGATCTGAAAGACGCTGCAGACGCCCTGTTTGAAACTATAGGGAGCGATCCTGCTGCAGCCAAAACGCATCCAGACACGCACCTGCGTGTTTGATGCGTTTTGGATGCAATTGACGCAGCGTTTTTGGGATCCAAAAGCGGATCCAACACGCTGTGTGAACGTAGAGGTTTGCAAAGTCTTTTGCTGGTGGGTGGTACAGTGTTTTTCAGATCCGTTTTTGGATCCACTTTTCAGACCCAAAACGGACCCACAAAACACATCTAACAATGTGCTGTGTGATTTCCATTAGATTCAATGTAAAGCACGCATCGCTGTTCAGACGACTGATCGCCGATGCGTGTTTACTTGCCGTTTTTCGGATCCATTTAAAGAATTGTCATGTCAATTCTACTCGCGTTTTACGCAAGTGAAACCGCCATAGGAAACAATGGAGTGCGGTTTTGGAGCCTGAAAACGGATCCAAAAACACAGCACACTTTTGGGTACGTTTTGGATGCGCTTTTTGCATCTGAAAAACGCATTGGATTAAAATTTGAATGTCTGTGATTCGAAAGAAAACGCATTGAAAAATGCATCCGAAAGCGCATGCAAAACGTATCCAAAAAACGCATTTGCGTTTTTGGATGCGGTTTTCAATGCGTTTTTTATGCAATGAAGAATGGATCCAACACGCCGTGTGAACATCCCCTAATCCGCTGCAGGTTTTCCATGCAGCAGTTCCTCCTGTGTGCATTCGCCATTGACAGAGCCGTGCATGGTGGGTGACGTGTCCCTTTCTCGGGTGCAGGGAGGGGAGGTTTCAGTTTCTGGCTCCACAATGACCGCAAACCGTGCGCGCTGTTCATCTAAAGAATAAGAATCTGTTGTGTATAGGCCCAGAGCGGGGAAAACATTCCTTCCCGTCATCAGGAATTTCCTCTTTACCAACTCTCGTGGCTGCTATAAAGACCTGGACGTCGGCAAGGGAAGTCCTGTGACAGAAGAAGTGTATTCATGGGTACTTGGAAAATATGAAGCGTTCTCCACCTCTGGTCCATGATCCAGGGACGGAGTGATCCGGTGCTGGCTTAGACGATGTTTGTGTGAGGGTGACGCATGGCACCATTTTAGGGAGGTAAAAAGCAGGGCTGTGGAGACTGCAACCCAAAGCCCCGACTCCTGACTCCCTCATACACGGCGCATGTTTAAGTGATAACTTTACTGTAGTAAAATGGTAACATCAGGCTGTTTATCACCTTATGATACAATAATCAAGCTATTTAGGTAGAACAGACACTGACAAGCTTAAAGGGGTTGTCTCGCTACAAAAAATAGCTTTCAAATTGTAGGGAACACAAAATAAAGACATTTTTCCAAATATATTGCTTTGTTCCTCTGTTTTCCCTAAGGAGATACAAGTGAATTTATGACCTCCCTGGCTATTTCAGTTCCCTCAGTAACTGACCTGTAAACAATTCTCCCCCTGCTGTTTGTTCAATGAGATAACAGTGAGTGAAGTCATCACAGAGGTCTCTGCAGTGTCCTGTGCTGCTCAGCAGTAAAAAGCTTGATTTATGTAAAATAAACAGAACTGTAATTAGGGCTTTTGTTTTGGGGATCAGATGAGAAGTCCTGTTAGTAGTTTGAGAAGCTAATCTGATCTAATTAGCATCTGAAAGCACAGCACAGCAGGGAGCTGTACAAGCTGTATGCAAATGAGCATATGCAAATGAGTCAGTCTGAACCAGGAAGTGGCAGAGTATTTCATTCATGCATTCTCTGAAACTCTGAAGGGAGACAACTCCTTTAAGGGTAACAATGTTTTGATCTTTTGAATGTGTAGAAGAGACCTGGGATCAGATTTTGGTCAAGATATGATTGAATCTGATTCAGAGCCCAGAAGGATTCAGGCAGTATTGAAATCCAAAGGCAGATTTCCCAAATACTAACAAAATAATAAACATTTTGATTTTTAGGAGCAAAACGGTAACAATGCATTTACATGACAAGATTCTGCAGAACTAAGCAGATGCTAAATACTTGCAAGTCACATTTATGTGTAAGATGACTGTATATAAAATTGCTCTTTGCACTGCATCAAACTAACTGGACCAACTTATTATATATTTTGGGAGTCGGTCCATTTTATGACGACTCCAACTCCTGCAAAATAGGCACTGACTCCACAGCCCTGGTAAAAAGGAAGCAAATATAACATGTTCTGTCACTATCACCGTTCAAATGCAACTACGCAGCTACTAGATGTTCCAGGTTGTACAGTTTTGTCTTCCTCTCCGGTGCTAGTGCTCGTGAAGCAATATGTTTTTGTAATGGGGGAGGCACTGGGGTCGTCTTTGTGTCTGGCTGGGAGGCAGCTTGCTGCCAGGGAAACCTTCCTACACTGGTTCTGACTGTCATGGAGACCACAACACTTTGACTTCCCCTGTTAAAGATGATGGTACCTGGAAGAGGTGAAGTCCTGTAATTTCAGTGGAAATTTAGCCCTTCTCAGGTGCTGATGGGTGGAGAGCCAACGATTGACAGGTCTGAAGTCTGAATTACCCAGAACCAGGGCCGCCATCTCCATTGGTCACATTAGGCAGTGTCCCGGGGGCTCCACACATAGAAGGACCCCAGGTGGTGACTGTAGGTCCTGGGAATCCAGTACATATTCCCTGGATTCCTGGGTTGGTGCTTTTTTTTTTTTTTTTTTTGTACTGTGCATTTTTGTTTTAAGACATGCAAACAGTACCAAACCAATGACGCCTTGCCAATTAGTCTTGAGGCTGCAGACCACAGTGGGGTGTCCTGGCGTAGGTGGTGTGGCGATATTGGTGCGCTTGGGGATAGTTAAAGGCATGGACTGGTGTGATGACATGTATTTGGACAGGGGTCATTGCACTGCTGTGCCCGAGGTCCCAAAATGCTGTAAGAGGGCTTTTGCCCCAGTAGAAAATGATGGCATATTGCTAGAAGGTGCCATCATTCGCCGTCTGATAGGTGCGGGTCCTACGTTTGGGACCCGCACCTGTCTCTGGAATGGGCCCCCTGAAACTCGCAGGGCACATTGGAAAGTCGGTCACGCTTGCGCACAGCTCTCCATTCTGTTCTATGGAGAGCTTTGTTCCACCGTCTAAACAGCTTCTTTTTTGATTGTGATGATGTTAATTGTATCATGATTATATCTCTTCAATAAAGTAGAAGTTAGGCTATGTTCACACAATGTATTGGGGTACGTACAGTACGCGCCACAATACATCGTGTGTTTCAGGAGCTCGTACTGATCAGCGCGTACTACCGCAGCGCGATGGGGGCGGTAGCCGGCCGGCCCTATTGATATTCATTACTCGCAGCGCGTATTCGCTGCAAATAATTGACATGTCACCTATCTCCCCACGCATACAATACGATCGTATTGTACGAGGGGGGAAGAGGAGGCGTAATTCATAGTTCTCTACGAGAGCTATGGATTACCGTAATCATGGGGCGCATTTCCCTGCGTAATAAGCGCAGTACGCCGCGAAATGGGCCCAAAATAAGCCGTGTGAACATACCCTTAAAAAATAAAAATAAAAAGGTAGAAAAAAATAGCGCTATAGCAAAATATTTTGACCCATTATTTATGCATCGCTTCCAACCATTGCCAATAAACAAGACCCCTTTGCCTTCTGATGCAATTAATTCGAGTAAATGCTGGCAACAACCGTCTATATATAAATCTTTACTGTGTATCAAAAACATAAATACATCACCGTATATACTCGAGTATAAGCCGAGGCACCTACTTTTGCCACAAAAACCGGGAAAACTTATTGACTCGAGTATAAGCCTAGGGTGGAAAACGCCACGGCTACTGGTAACTTTCAAAAATAAAAATGGATACCAATAAAATTACATAGGCAGGTATATGTCCTGTATAGGCAGGTATATGTCCCCATAGGCAGCTATAGGCAGTTCTAGAAAGGTATATGTCCCCCATAGGCAGGTAAATGTCCCCCATAGGCAGGTAGAGGCATCCCCCCCCCCCCTATAGGCAGGTATATTTTTCCCATAGGCAGGTAGAGGCAGGTAAATGTCCCCCATAGGCAGTTCTAGGCAGGTATAGGCAGGGTTTGTTAAAAAATACAAGTACTTCTCTCCCTCCCCCGCTCCTCTGATACACCCAGCACAGGCGGTGTGATGACACCGTACGCTGCCTGTGCTGGAAACTCCAGAGGGGGCTGCAAGCTGCGGCCTTTGGGGGTACTGTTGCGGAGCAGGGAAGGCTCGCTCTCTGCTCTGCACTAGTATATTCAGCTGTATGCTGAAGAGTTGCAGAGAGCTGAAGAGATCTCCGCCTGGGCCATTGCAGCACCCAGATGCCGACGGGTAACTCGAGTATAAGCCGAGGAAGGCTTTTTCAGCACATTTTTTGCTCAAGTGTATATGGTGTATAGCCTTCAGGCTTACCACTCACTTTCTGTGGAAGCCCACTCATCCTTAGCTGAGGTATATCCGAAAGTTCATGGTATCAGTCTCTATTTATAAGACTGGACAGGTAGAGGAGCGGAGCCGTCCGCACACGATGCCGAGCACCTGCGATGTTTCTAAGGTGAATCGTTTTTCTTCAGGCTCCGCTCCTCTACCTGTCCAGTCTTCTGCATAGAGACTTGTATGATGAACTTTGGTTTATACCTCAGCAGAGGACGGGCGCGCTTCCAAGGGAAGGGATTAGGAGTGTGCGCTAAGCCTGCAGCTATATCATGTATTTATAGTCCTGATACACAGTAAAGATTTATGTATAGAAGGTTGTTGCCGGCATTTACTTGAATTGATTGCATCGGAAGGCAGTGGGACCATGTGTATTGGCAAAGGCTGGAAGCGATGCATAAATAAGGGGTCAAAATATTTTGCTATAGCGCTATTTTTTAAATTTTTTTTTTATTTAAATTCAAGAAAAAGATTTATTTGCAACAAGCTGTCATAAGTACAAATCAGTGCGCAATCCAAAATGTGGACATGAGAAAAAGAACAAAAAATATTTTGATGCTAAACAATGCAAGTCAGCAACAATATAGGATGAAACGATCAGTCCAAGAGAACATTGATGGCGATGAAACGTCATCTAAACAGGAAAAGCTGACAGTCAGTACCAAATCCTGAAACAAACAATCTGAGTGATCCTAAGATACATTAAGCAGCCTAATCCTTAGATCTCGTATTCCAAAGAGAGAGAGAAAAAAAAACGAAAAAAAAACAAAAAACGGTTGAAATAAATAAAAAGTCTGACCAGCATGATATTGAAGTCTTGTTTTTCGTGTTGTTTTAACAACACTTTCACACACGACGCAAATGAGACACGAAAAAAAAAAAAAAAAATACGTGAATACGTAAAAAATGAGGCTGACGCGTTTTGGGCCTTATTGACTATCAGTCACAGCATGTGGTGTCTGTAACCTGCTGGGATCTCCTCCTGCTCACGGTGTGGGCAGCATCAATCTCCTGACCGGTTCCCTTTTGACGTATTTGTGTATAATGTCAAGGCTGCAGAGCTATATTGAGCCCTGGCATTGTGTCCCTTATAGGATATACGTGCCGTGTGTGGGATTCCAGCGCCTCCGGGTCTCGGGATACAGTAGTGATAGGAGCCAGGATGGTATTTGGATTGGCAGGGAGTCCACCTGGTCAGCTGGACATGGCCCTGTTAGGGCTATGACCTGTAGATGGATTGCTCTCTCTACGTTCAGCGATTACATGCCATCACTGTAAATACTGGCGCTGTGCCACCCTGGGGCAGGTGCTTGTGCTGGTCGGATGCCCAGCTTCTTATCTGTCTTCATAAACTTGTGGGTTTACAACTAAAAATGTTCTTCATCTGTTCATCTCTACAGGACTTGAGGTTCAACATGATATCCATTCCAGACTTCTACAGAGGGAAAAATGTCCTCATCACGGGAGCCACCGGCTTCATGGGGAAGGTTCTCCTGGAGAAGTTGCTAAGGTCCTGCCCGGGCATCAAGGCAGTTTACGTGCTGGTGCGACCCAAAGCTGGCCAGAAGCCTCAGGAACGAGTGGCCGAAATGATGAGCTGTAAGGTAGGTGGTGAAACCTCTCCAATAGGTCTGACCTTGAGGTTTGTCTCGGTGTGTTGGCATAATAAAGCTTTTCGCACCTTGTGATCTGCTGCCTCCAAGGGCGAGTTGGTTTCTGATCTCACCTTGAGATCCGTCCTATTTGATTTTGGCCACGTGTCAAACTCAAGGCTCAGGAGCAGAGTTCAGCCCACCATGAGAGCTCAGACCAGGAACAGAAGACAAAAAAATAGAAGACCGCTGACCTGGATCTTTTGTTGAAACTTCTCATGTAAAGTTACGGTGCACGGATATCTCCAAGACCCGTGGAACTGAAATGTACTTGTACAGTGGATCCAGCACCAGTAAAACATTTTAAAATATTATATTTTTCATTCCATCAAAAATTGGTTAAACCATAGTTTTCTTGGTGGGCGGTAACCATAGACACGTTTCGAGCAAACTTGCTCTTAATCGTTGCTATCCTGGCGCTAGATCACTGTTTTCTGCTGAAGTACAGAAATAGAAGAACCGACTCTCTGCTTTCCCTGGAGAACGCAGCCAGTGCCTGGCATATGTGGTGCCGGCACAGGGAGCAGGCGCCACCCTGGAGTTGAAATTCTTGCTGTATGCCATCACACTATGACTTGGGAATACCCCTTTAAAGTGGTTGTATCATTTCATTGAATGGTGTTCAGAATAAGAGGACAGTGAATACAAGCAACTTTGCAATTGGATGTCATTAGCAAAGCTGTCTTGTTATCCCAGGATCCCTTATCTTCTGTTTACACTGATTTCCAGTCTTGGCCGGATCAATCCTCCTTGCATTTCACTAGCTTAGAGCTTATTTACATTCTGTTCGGCCCCCGGTCGGCCGTATTCACGGAGCTTGCATTCCTGCCTCTCACTCAAAGTAAGGGACTGGCACATTTTCACTCTGCACAGCCAGAAGAAACAGAATAACACTGCAGCCGGGCTTCTACAATCAGAAAACAGCACAATTGTGCGACTGTGCGTAGACATAGGAGCATTAGGGGCCGAGAGCATTTCACTCTGCACAGCTCTGGAGGAGTTTATACAAGACGGATTCAATTGCAACATGAATGCAAGACTGTGGTATGTAAACAGCTCTTACAAAATACGACTACATAGGGAGAGACACAGTGACGTGTGGAGGGGGGAACACACGGAGCCAGCATGTACAGTGAAGGGGGGATGATGTCATCCCTTCAGTTAAACACCCAGCTGGGAGGGGAAGAAACGCCCCTGGATTTGAGCTGAGAAGCTGGAAAGCACAATGGAACAGCCAAACTGATGGAGCGATACATCCCCTTTAATGGGTTTTTTCACATTCTGGTATATCAATTAGGATATGCTATACATGTCTGATGCTTGCAGATCCCAGAGTCGGGACCTGCACCTCTTCTAGAACAGGTCTCTGAAGTTTTCAGAGAATTTGCAGGGCTTGTGAGTTCCCAGTACAGCCGAGCGACTGTTCTCAGCACTTCTACTGAAATGAATAGGAAGTCATTGCGTAATTGAGACCACTTACACCTTCTTAGTATTGAGTTTCTAGGTACCCTTCCCCTGTGGAAATTGAACCCATCAGACATTTAGGGCATATCCTATTGATAAGTGTTTCAGATGGCTAACCCCCTTTAATGGCATCTAAGACCCTTTTCTATATTTGTTCCTCACTTTTTCTTTTTATGATATGTTCCCACATCTGATTTTAAAGAGGTTGTCTCACTACGAAGATCATAGTTTAAAATGAAGGGACCAAAAATCTAAGCATGTACGTCTTTGGTTACCACTAGAAAAGTGCTATGGTTTAAGAGAATGGGCTGCTTTATTTGTGCTTAGTAACCGTGTTTGAGCCCAGGTTGGGTTACGCCCAGCTAAAGCATCACTGGCTTTCGGATGAGTTCTGTTCCGCCCAGGTCGCGGACGAGAACGCTAAGGCGATGTAATGAACAGTTCACAGACGGGAACGTGGAGGTGGATGAGGGAAAGACGCAAAACGGAAAGAGAAAACACAGCAATCCCATGTAAGATGTGCAGTCCCATGCAAGTTAAAGAGAACACAGATGTACTGTGCAGTCCCACATAAGACAATTTTGTGACACAGATGTGCAGTCCCACGTAAATCATTTTTGTGCGTAAATCAGAAACAGAACACAGCTGTGCACAGCAGTCCCATGTAAGATGTGGAGTCAGACACAAATTACATATAGAGTGAACACGGCTGTACTGTGCGGTCACATGTAAAAAAAAAAAAAAAAACTTATGTGAGGCAGATGCGAGGTCCCACGTAAACCACTTGTGATACAGATGTACAGTCTCATGTAAACACAAACCGATAAAGCGTATAGTTTTGTTCTGCAGATCTTGAGGTCAGAGGTGTAATAATTTGCAGGATATATCACTGTGAGAGAGACAGTCCTGAATGTCAAATACCCATTCTAGTTAAAAAGTATGTAGAGAGAGCAAGAAATATAATCTACACTATGGAGTTACACTTGGCTTTTCACTTCCAATGACAGCTGAGAACCTCTCCCTTCTCCCAGCTCACACAGAATGAATCCTCACATGCACACTTTGAGGGTGTGTCTGCAGAGAGTGAAGATACTCCCTGCTGGGAGGAGAAACACGCCCCTCCATTTCACAAGCTCTGCTTGGCAACCAGCATAAAAGGAGGCCAACTGCTGTAACGAAACAGCCCCTTTAACTGAATTTTCAGCATCCAAATCCGCATCAAAACCTCGTCTGAAAAGGGCCTCAATGCAGCATTTTTCAAATGAGGTTTTAATCAGGTTTTGGATGAGATTTTTTAACACTGTTTTCTTTCTGAAACGCGCATAAAAATGACTATCCAGGGCAAAAACTGCGCTGAAAAATTTAGAACGAGGATTTGAGGCTCTCCATTGATTCCTATGGGGATTTTCAGCATTGATAATGCTTCAAGAATTTATACGACACTTTTTTTTTTTTTTTTTAATTCAGCGCCCAAAACGGTGTCCAAAAAAGCAGGGAGAAAACACACGGAAAAACCGTGTGTGTGTGAACTACAGCACTGTTTTCTATAGGAATCCATTCAATTGAACTGAAGGCGTTTTTTGATGCTGTTATGGGCAAGGAAACGCCCCAAAAATGACGCCAAAATCAGCCGTGTGATCTTGCCCTTAGGGCATGTTCACACGACGGATTTGGCCACGGGTTTCGATGCGGTTTCCGTGGCCAAAACCTCGTCCAAATCGCGCCCAGTTTAGTAACATGGTTTCCTATGGGAAACCGCGTTACTGTTCACACGCCGCGCGTGTTTGAGAACTCTCCTGTCAATTCTTGACAGGGAGTCCTCAGCGCGGCGGCCGCGCGGTATTCTCTTCGCTCTTGTTGCTGTCCCCCCTATTAATTTGCATGGAGGCAACCCCTCGCCGCACCACAACCACGCCCAGCGGCACGCCACAAACCCGCGTCGGGAGACGCGAGGTTAGGACGAGGCTTTGGCCGCGAAAGTTGCGGCCAAAGCCGCCGTGTGATCGAGGCTTTAGGGCATGTCCCCACGGTCAGTTTTTTCAGCCGGATTTACATACGGTTTTCGGTTTTGAAAGCCATCTTTAAACCGGCCGTCAACCTGTAAGGCTATGTTCACACGGCTTAACTGCGGGGCGTAATTCCGCCCCACAATTACGCCGTGTGGCCGGGGGCGGGAGCAAGCGGGGGGCCGGCACTTCGCCGGCCCATAGACAGTCATTGCGAGTGGCGCGTATACGCGGCTGGTAATTCACATGTCATTTATCTCCCCCCTCGGCGTATTCGCCGGGCGGGGAGAGGAGACGTAATGCACAGTTCTCATAGAGAACTATGCATTACCGTAGTTACTGGGGCGGATTCAGCCCGTAATTGGCGCACTCCGGCGCGTAATTACGGACTGAATTAAGTCCCAGAATAATCCGTCTGAACATGGCCTAACACGGACCTCAATGGAAAATCGGTGCAGCACTCCCCACTGCACGGATTTTCTGCCAGAGGGTCTTTTACGCCGCCGGTGGTCCGAAAAACATAGAGCATATTCATTCTTCCGCCCGGTTTTCGGGCGTAGCATGAACATGTCGGTACGAAGGGGGGGGGTGATTGAAACCGCAGAGAAAAGCCGTCCCCCTGTGTACCACAAACAGGGCAAATACCAGTTGGAATTTCGTGACCGGAATCTGTCCTGTGCCGTGTTAACCTTTCTGAATTGATCAGGAGTAATCCCTTCATGAACGACACAGGTCACCTCAGCCGGCTGCTTAGAGAGAACACCAGATTAGGTTGCACTTAAATGGAAAGCTCTCTTTTTCCCACATCTGGAGTCTCCATAGATTGGTGCATTGGGGCTTTGCCGATTTCCTGTGTTTTAGCCTCTGTTCACCCGGAGATCATTATACAGCACCTTCCTTAGCCCTGTGACGTTTATACTACTCGTTAGGGCACTGATGTTCCCTAAAGTCATCCAGTCCCTTGGTAGAGATGCTATTGTGCCATGGTAACCAGCACAGAGGAACGGGAGACCAGGAGGAGGCATAGTTGATGCCTTGTGCACCGTGCGCTCTTGGTCTCAGTCGTGAAGAATTTTAATGTAATAGGGGAATTGGATTCGCACATAATGATATCTATGAGGTTTATCTACCTGTGCTAAGTAACATGGCAATTTATATTCTCATGTGCAGCATGTGGGTGGATTCCAGAAAGCTTCCATTGTGTCCCTCTTCCACAGCTAGTACTTATTAAAGGGCTATTCTTGGCCTCTAGTATAGGTCAGCGTCGGATCATTTTGAATCGGAATCCAGAGGTTGTCCATGTAATAAAGGGAAAAAAAAATATGCTGCTGGGGCCACATTTAAAGAAAAAACAATAACTACCTATACTCTCCCTCCTCTAGTTCCATTGTCTCTCCGGTCTTCTACTTCTGAATGGTAATGTCACCACTGCAGCTGCTGATTGGCCTTTACTGACAGCTGTTTACTTCTGAATGATGTCAGTAACGGCTGCAGCCCATCAGCAGCTGCAGTGGTGACATTACCGTTCGGAAGTATAATATTGTAAGCAGAAGAGCGGGATGTTGCTGGAACCAGAGACCCGAGGAGGGGCGTATACATTTATATATCTTTCTTATACAGCCTCAGGAGCATTTAATTTTTTTTTTGGCATGGACAACCCCTTTATACAAGCCACAGCATTGCAACCCCTTTGTTTACCAGGCATAGTGCCATACATTTTATAGTGGCTGTGCCTGGTAATGCGCAAATTTGAATTTCAGTTAAATTTTAAAGGGGTTTTCTCGCTACAAAGATCATATCTGTAATTATGGTGACAATAAAGTAAAGTACTTTTGCAATTGGTTTACATTACCTAAATCATTTAGTATAGCAGATGTGAGCTAATCTGTGCGTGTCTAGAGCTATTTCTGCAGCAAGTGGTCACGCACACGTCCACTTTTCTGTGATTGGCTGTCTATTTCATTCAGCCCTGTTGGGACATGCCCCCAGAACAGGACACGCACCCAGTGCTGTGATTGGCTGTCTGCACTCTCTTCACTATGAGCCAGGGGTTCCCAACTCCAGTCCTCTAACTTTCGTTAGCATTGCACAGGTGACTTACCGTATTTATTGTCAGTGCCTTCTGTGGAAGATCCTGAAAACATGACCTGTTGGTGGGTCTTGAGGACTGGAGTTGGGGAATGCTGCTATGAGCTGTGTAAAATGAAAGTAAAAATGGCTGCTGTCTGTGTTCTCATTGTCTTTCGCTGTATCCTGAGCTGTGTAATAATGGCTACTGAGCTCCTCTATGCCCCTTCTCCCAGTGACCGCTCTATGTGAAAGATCTGGTCAATTAGTCTCTAGATGCTAGATACACTCCGCCCCTCCCTCACCCCCCATATAACACAGCCGTATACACAGAGAAGATGTCATAGCTCTGCAGACCTCCGGCAATGGTCCGTTCTCATGCCTGCAGAGCTGTCACCTCCCTGCACAAGGTCCTTGTAACCAGAACACCTGCATTACTGTAAACAGTTATACATACAGCCTGGAATGATGAAACAAATGTGAGGAATGCACTTTCACAGTGGTTTCATTAGTTCAGGCTGTATGTATAACTATTTACAGCAATGCAGGTGTTCTGGTTACAAGGTGCAGCCTGGGAGGGAGGTGACTGCTCTGCTGCAGACATGAGAACCATTGCAGGAGGTCTGCAGAGCTGTGACATCCTCTCTCCCCCACTGCTCACACAGAGTTATGTCACCAGTCTTCAGTGAGGGAAGACACACTTACTGGGAGGAGAGACCCACCTACTGGGAGGAGACCGTCCCTGGATTTGAAGCTGCAAGAAAGAGAGCAAGTTTAAGATACCTATGAAAGCCTGCAATGAGAAAACCCATTTAAGTGAATAGGTGTGAAGTGCAGCACCCGACATCGCTGCTGCTAATAACACACAGAGGCCCCTAGAGGACCTGTGACCTCTCCTGACATGTCTGCCTTAGTAAATACTTGAGCTGCCTGGGAAATAATAATCCTGGAGCCTCTTCTCTTACAACTCTCTGCTGTTCCTCCTAGAAATGTATAACTGAATCAGTCAAATGGGTGTTACCATTTCTGTTCTCAGAGGGGTGTGTCCCTGCACACACTGTCAGCACTGATTGGACAATGTCGGACTGTGAAGGACACATCGCCAATTGTTAACACCCAGCTGACCGTTTCAGTGATACAATTATAGGAGGAGTAACAGAGGCACAGCACAGAGATATAAGAGAAGAGGCTCCAGAATTGTTATATCACAGGGAACGCAAGGATTTACTAAAACTGACAAATCGGAAACAGCCACAGGTCTTCTTTTAATTCTTTGATCACAGGGGGTGCCGGCTCTTGGACACTATGATTTTGATTATCTGTCTTTAAAGGGGTTTTCTCACTATGCGCTTTCATGGGACCCGCAGCTGTCTTGGAAATATCCCCCTGAAAGTGTTGGCTTAGAATGGAGAGCTGGTTGTGCTTATGCGTGACTCTCCATTTTGTTCTATAGATGTTCCCAGTACACGTGAGTGATGTGTTCAGCTGTACTCGGAACTCCCATAGAACAGAATGGAGAATCGTGCGCAAGGGTGACCAGCCCTCCATTCTGAGCCGAAACTTTGGGGGCCCATTGCTGAGAGATGTGAACCCCAGAGATGGGAACTTGATGGCATATACTATCGATTATGGTGGAAACACACTTTGAATTATAAACCATCAATTTCAGAGTCCTGGAAAACCCTTTTGAACAATTTGGTAATGGAACATGGCCCGAGCTTCTGTATGTCTGTTGGGAGGAAGCTTGCTGCAGCAGAAACCGTTCTTTCCCAATGCAGACCAAATGTATGTTAATAAACCATATCAAAAACACAGCAAATATTGCCTCGCTTCAGGGTAGGTCCAACAACGGTGTCAGTGTCCCACCCCACCCATCACAGTCCAAGAAATAGTTCAACCGTTGTAGTCGACAAAAGGAAGCGGTCCACGCGGTGCTTATTTTCCCCTCAAGTTTTAGTATTTTTCATTCAGTATATCACAAGGCATTATGGGAAAGGATCTGGGAAGCTCAAGCAGCTGTTTGGGGGTTTTGCCCCATATCGGTGCAGAGTCCCCAAGGGGAGAGATTCCCTTTTCTGAGCCACTTATTGCCTCCCACCCAACCAGCCAGTATCGCTCTGTTCTGCACTAATGAGGGTCAAAACCCCGAAACAGCTGCTGTATGCAGATGAGGGATACTGGCTTGGCTAATATCCCTTTTCCTTTCTAAAGACTCAATGGGTCAAAAGCAAATTGAGGATTTGTTACATCCAGTAGAGGGCGCTTGAGCTTTTCAGCTCCTTTCCCGTAATGTCTTGTGATATGCAGATGCTTAGTAGAGAGGAAGAAGGCAATTCAAAACGCCATACACCTAAATGGTGCTCTCCCCAAGGAGAGAGAGATTCCGCTTTCTGAGCCACTCGTTGCCTCCCACCCAGCCAACCAGTATTGCTCTGGTCTGCACTGATGAAGGGCAAAACCCCAAAACAGCTGTATGCAGATGGATGATGCAGGCTTGGCTAATATTCCCTTTGCTTTCTAAAGATTCAGTGAGTGTGAAGCAAATGGAGGATTTGTTACATCCAATAGAGGGTGCTTGAGCTTCTCAGCTTCTTTCCCGTAATGTCTTGTGATATGCAGATGCTTAGTAGAGAGGAAAAAGGCAATTCAAAACTCCATACACCTATATGGCGCTCTCCCCAAGGGGAGATATTCCCCTTTCTGAGTCATTGAGTATATTGCAGATAACACCTTTAGTCAATGTGCACATTGTCTGAGAATAAACATGGACGCCTGTAGTGATGATTGTGTGATTCACAGCACCGTGTCCATTCTGGATAGATACTATACCGACCGCAGAGGAGCACACATGGTGCCGACCAGGAAAGGTCCGCTTTTAGAAATCAGGAGGTTTGTGGTCTTTAGTAGCAGCTGACAGGATACAGATCGGTTCTGCGCTGCCAAATCCTGTGAGGCATTAACTTGCATTACACGCTTGGAGCTGGGGTCTCTGAAAACAAATGTTGGGCCTCTTTGGGCAGCCAGTTCTGTCACCCAGCGTTACAATGCAGTCCATATTCAAACACTTATTTTGTTTCCCTTTTTTTTGAGTTTTTGTTTGGAGGCAGCCTGTCAGGTGGTTTATGCCGCCATATCTGAGGGCAGGATGTGATAGAGGGAGGGGAGCTGAGCTCTGTGATATATAGGGTTATATGATAGAGGAGAGAAGCTGAGCTTTGTGGTATATAGGGTCATGTGATAAGTTAGAGCTCGGCTTCTCTATCATATAACCCTATATATCACAGAGCTCAGCTCCTCTCCCTCTATCATATAACCCTATATATCAGAGCTCAGCTCCTCTCCTCTATCATATAACCCTATATATCACAGAGCTCAGCTTCTCTCCCTCTATCATATAACCCTATATATCACAGAGCTCAGCTTCTCTCCTCTATCATATAAGCCTATATATCACAGAGCTCAGCTTCTCCCTCTAACATATAACCCTATATATCACAGAGCTCAGCTTCTCTCTTCTATCATATAACCCTATATATCACAGAGCTCAGCTCCTCTCCCTCTATCATATAACCCTATATATATCACAGAGCTCAGCTCCTCTCCTCTATCATATAACCCTATATATCACAGAGCTCAGCTGCTCTCGTCTATCATAAAACCCTATATATCACAGAGCTCAGCTTCTCTCCTCTATCATATAACCCTATATAGCACAAGAGCTCACCTCCTCTCTCTTTATCATATAACACTATATATCACAGAGGTCAGCTTCTCTCTTCTATCATATAACCCTATATATCACAGAGCTCAGCTTCTCTCTTCTATCATATAACACTATATATCACAGCTCAGCTCCTCTCTCCTATCATATAACCCTATATATCACAGCTCAGCTCCTCTCTCCTATCATATAACCCTATATATCACCGAGCTAAGGTTTGTGTTACCCTGTTCTACTTCAGCATGGCCTCCTAACTGTCAGTAGGGCTGTGTGATAGATTTTTGGCCGCTTCCTCACTGCGCACCCCTGGAGGTGCTTTATATGTTGACTATATAGGGATCTATATTTTTGTATTCTGTTTATATTGTGTTTTGCCAGAAAATGTGAGGTTGTGTCTAGAGCTTGAATTCCTGAAGATTTAGGAGTAATGTCTTTTACGCTTCTTGGTATTCACATTGCTGGGAATCCGTCAGTAATGGCCGCCTTTTCTTCCTTCAGCTGTTTGACAGGTTGAGAGAGGAGCAGCCGCTGTGTGCAGAGAAGCTGATTGCAGTGACCAGTGAGCTGACGCAGCCGGAGCTGGACCTGAGCAAGGAAGACCAGGACACCTTAATAAACTGCATTGATATCGTGTTCCACTGTGCCGCCACGGTGCGCTTCAATGAATCGCTTCGGTGAGTTTATTGCCATATAGTCACTTAAAACAAACTTGCGGTGAAAAATCCATTAACCCAGATGGAGAGGGGTGGGGGGGGACATGGCTTCACTCCCCTGCTGTTAGGGGGGGGTGGGTGGGGGGGGCAGCATGGCTTCACTCCCTGCTGTTAGCGGGTGGGGGGGGGGGGGGGCAGCATGCTTCACTCCCTGCTGTTAGCGGGTGGGGGGGGGGGGCAGCATGGCTTCACTCCCCTGCTGTTAGCGGGTGGGGGGGGGGGGGGCAGCATGGCTTCACTCCCCTGCTGTTAGCGGGTGGGGGGGGGGGGGAAGGCAGCATGGCTTCTCCCCCCTGCTGTTAGGGGGTGGGGGGGGGGGGGCAGCATGGCTTCACTCCCCTGCTGTTAGCGGGTGGGGGGGGGGGGGGCAGCCATGGCTTCAACCCGCCTGTTGGTGTGGTGGGGTTGTGGGTGGGGCAGCATGGCTTCACTCCCACTGCTGTTAGCGGAGTGGGGGGGGGGCAGCATGCTTCATCCCGCATGTTACGTGGTTGGGGGGGGGCAGCTGGACTTCATCCCTGTGCTTGTGTCGGGGGCGCGGGTACATCTTCACTCCCCTGCCTTGGTGATAGGCCACTGCGGGGAGGGAGGCAGCATGGCTTCACTCCCTGCTGGTTAGCGGGTGGGGGGGGGGGGGGGCAGCAGGGCTTCATCCCTGTGTTAGCTGGGGGGGGGGGGGGGGCGAAAATGGTTTCACCCCCCTGCGTTAGCGGGGGGGGGGGGGGGGCATGGCTTCCCCCCCTGTTTTTGCGGGTGGGGGGGGGGGCGCTGGCTTCACTCCCCTGCGTTAGCGGGTGGGGGGGGGGGGGGCCCCCCCGGGGGCCGGGGGGGGGGGGGAGGCGCAGGGCTGCTCCCCCCTTGTTACGCAAGGGGCCATCCCGCCTTGAGAGATGGTTGCTGGGGAAAATTTGGTGGCAGCTTCAACCCTTTCTGGATGAATTGTGTTGAAATAACTATGTTAACCCGGAGAAGATCTAGGGTGGCTCTGGATCTGTGGTGCTGTTGTCAATGGGCTGCCTGGTGTTACATTTCAGCCCCATTCACTTTTGAAGTGATTGTCTCACTACAAGGATTCGCTTTCAGCATGTAGGGAGCGGTAAATGAAGACCTTTTTCCAAATATATTGCTTTGTTTAGTTTTCTTTGTTGAGGTGATTTTTATAAGCTCTGGGTGCACTCGGGTTTCTCTAGGTTACCGACCTGCTCTGCTCTGTTCTCCCCTGCTGTTTGTCTTATCTGATAGCAGGGATGACGTCATCCCACAGGTCAAAAATTAAAATCTAGTTAGCACATCCGTTTTGGAGAATAAACGTATAGGTGCACACTGGTGTGGCAATCAAAAGTAATGCAAACACAATACAATATCAGCAGCACTCTATAGGCACTAAAATTGGTGAAACAGGACAAAATTATTGTTGAACTTATTCTGTACTGTGATATTAAAAAATGTGGGTTCTTAAGGTGAACATTTTGATCAATACTGTAAATGCCACTCGTGGGCAGTGACATACTTCTGGTGGGAACCTATGCTGCATGCTACCTCTCTTGGTGTCTGTTCAGACCTCCACATTTCAGGGTTAGAAGGTTCCAGCTATAAACTTGATCTGGGAACTAGCTAGTTCCCCATACAGTCAAAAAACTAAATCTGGTTAGCGCATCCGTTTTGGAGAATAAACGTATAGGTGCACACTGGTGTGGCGGTCAAAAGCTATGCAAACACAATGCAATATCAACAGCACTCTATAGACACTAAAAACGGTCAAAAAGGACATAAGATTTTTTTGGAACAGCATTTCTGCTCCTATCCCACAGGTTGGCACACAGGACTACGACAGCTTGAGTGTTGCCTGATCTAACAAACAAAGGAGACTTATTACTTTTGTTTACTCTGAAGCTTCTCTGGCCTTTAGATAAACATCTCCTGCTCTCATGTCAGAGTAATTAGAGGACCTTTGAATACAAATCTGATATACTAATCACCCACAGCCGGACCAGGAAGAGACAGGATGCAGGAATGAAAGCTGCTTTTGGTTCTGTGGAGCACCTTGGTGAGACAACCCCTTCAAATTGATGAGCTGACCCACGGACAGAAGTGGCGAGAACCCCACCCCCTAAGGTTGGGGGTCGTTCACACAGCAGTTTGGAGGTGGTATCTGTTGGGATACTGTCAATTAAGGTAGCTCCGTGGACTTAGAGAGGAGAAAAGAGCAAATGAGGTCTAAATTGGACTATGTTTGTTCCCTTTCCTGTTGGTATATGCTTTCTGTGCGGGATTCAGAAGGGATATACTGTCAGGAAGTACAGAAAACTTAGTCCAATACTATCTATGCGATTCTCCTCTACAGCCCTACCACGGTATCCATTGGATTAACTTTGTGTATGGTATCTTGACCAGTACCACCAATGAATGGCAAAAAGGCCATGTGAACACGACCCTAAACGTGTGTTCCCACCTACTAGAAGGCAGCCATGCTTCAGCTCTGTTTGCTCCAGCATCTTAAAAGATGTCGATTTCTTCTTTGGCTCTGCCGCCAAGCTGTGCAGCATTTTATCGATGTTCCCTTTGCTTGCTTGTCTCGATTGACGATAAATAGCCATAATTTATCAGCATTGGCAGGGTTATGAGTATACAGAAGGCAAATGCTCCAGGGCTTCTGAACATGCCCTGGAGCACTTGCATTGAAATGGTGTCTGGGGATCAACGGTATTGCAGGGTAGGAAAGCGCATGTGTGCATATGCTCGTTCACATATACCTCTATACCTGCCTGTGGGGACTATACTGCACTTGAGGGGGACATATCGCTGCATGTGGGGACATATACGCTGCCTGTGGAACATATACCTGCCTGTGGGACATATACCTGCCTGTGGGGGACATATACCTGCTTGTGGGGGACATTAAACTGCCTATATCTTCCTATGTAATTTTATTGGTATCCATTTTTATTTTTGAAATTTACCAGTAGCCGCTGCATTTCCCACCCTAGGCTTATACTCGAGTATATACGATAATTCTTGCATGTTTATTGTACTAAACATTTTGCATGTAGCCGCAGTTGGATGATTTGCTAATAATCTCTACGTGAAAACTGACTAAGGACCATGAACCGGCATGTTATTGGTGGGCCATGCACTTTATAGGGGTTTCACAGAGCCTTCACTTAATAGGAGGTGGGAGCCTGGATGGTTCTACAGCACTGACTGACATTTCTGCTGTGCTATTCTGATCCAAGCCTGTTAGAGGGGATTTGGTGATAACCAGGTTTTAACAGCAGAGCAGAAGGCTACAGCGTTCTAAAGGGTTAATGTTTGCCAGTAAGAAACATAAACAAGCTCCTGTGCTGCTGATAAGACACAGCAGGGAGTGACATCACTATTCCAAGTAGGGCAGCTAGAGTGCAGAAGTGGTTGGCAACCTAGGGAAGCTTGTGTACACAAGTAAAAGATAAGAAATGTCCTAATCGGAAAACAAAATCAGAACAGCAATGCATTTGGTAAGTCTTTATTTACTGTTGCCTATATGTTGAAAGCTAATCCCTGTGGTAGGACTTTAAGACCGTGTAGCAGAATCCGAATACCATGCATATTGGCCAGCGCCTCCTCGTACAGCGAGATACGGCAGGGATATCAGTGTCCATCTGTCGGTCTCTTCGCTGCCTGCCAGCAATGTAATCATCTCTCTGGTGCAGGAAGCCAATGGCTGCCGTCTTCCCGTCCTGTCTGCTGGGTCTTCTGCTTGTGTTTCCAGGCTATCGCTGCAGAGCGGAGATGTCAGACGATTCGTGCCCAGTCACAAATGCCACTTCAGCTTATGTCTTCATGACCAGTCCGGCTCAGAAGCTCAGGATAGTTGGTGTAAAAATGTCACCTCAATGAGGGCTCTCTTTATTTAGGAGCTTGTTCCCTTTGATATACGGGCTGTTCTGTAAACTGTATATTTGCTATTTTGCCATAGGCAAACTTAAACTCTATCTTTAAAACACTAAAACGTAACTTTTATTATGTATAACACTTAACCTCTATGCACACTATTTAAAAACATGATTTCTAACCTCACCATTTAACCCTTTCTACTACTGAAGGAAGGAATAGCTCCTTTTCCATTATCAAGTCTGTTGGAGCACCACCTATTAACAGGAAAGCCTTATATATACACAGCAATTTACAAGCTCCAGTAAGGGATCCCAAGCCTCCTACTTGGGCAGTCGTCCCTAATCTCATGGACACAGAACAAATAAGGCCCCTTGTGACACCCTCTGCAGTTGGGGAGGTCAGGCATGACGTTTTAAATTGTGATCTCTCACCTCTGTCTACAAGTGTCACCTGCTGCAGACGGTGTCACAAGGGGGCCTTATTTGTTCTGTGTCTATGAGATTAGGGACGATTGCCCAAGTAGGAGGCTTGGGATCCCTTACTGGAGCTTGTAAATTGCTGTGTATATATAAGGCTTTCCTGTTAATAGGTGGTGTTCCACCAGACTTGATAATAGAAAAGGAGTTATTCCTTCAGAAGTAAAAAGGGTTAAATGATGAGGTTAGAAATCAGGTTTTTAAATAGTGTGTATCGAGGTTAAGAGTTATACATAATAAAAGTTACGTTTTAGTGTTTTATAGATGGAGAACTGATAGAGTTTAAGTTTGCCTATGGCAAAATAGTAAAAATGGTTATTAAAAGTCACTCTCTGTTCTCTTGTGAGATTCCCTTTTTTTTTTTTTTTTTTTGGAGACTATTTGACAAATTCTGTAAACTGTGACTTATGTGCAGACGCCCCATGCACCCCCTATCTCCCCTGTTCCTTTTTAGATGGGATTTTGTATGAAGCAAAAAATATTCTAAGGGCTTGTTCACACAGCGCTTTTTAGATACGTCTCGGAGACCGACAGGACGGACCCAGAGACGAATCTAAACAATTAGCAGTGAGATTATCACTGCGGTCAATGAGGAAGACGCAGCGGCGTTCACATGAGAGATCACCGCTGAGTGTTACCATAGCGCAGCCCGGGTCCGTCTTTGAAAGAATTGACATGCTATATCCTCAAATACGGAGCCGGGGAACACGCAGCGGCGATCTATCATGTGAACACCGCTGCATCTTCCTCATAGCCCGCAGTGCTGCTAATTGTTAGATCCGTCTCTGGGTCCCTCCTGTCTGTCCCAGAGACGGAGCGTATCACAGAGTCACCTAATATAATCCTGGATACTTGCTAAGCAACGTCTCATGAATTTTTGCCTGATATTTAATTAAGAAACCTAGACAGTCGAGTCACATTATTATGACCAGCAGCTAATATTCAGCGTAACCTCCATGTATAGCACGGACAGCAGCTAGATGGGCTGGGAGGGACTCAACAAGGTCTAGGTAGGTTGTCACAGGTATCTGAAGTCGACTGCATCCCACAGCTGCTGGAGGGGCCATAGAGCCAACACCAGCATCCAGGGGCCCCACAGCTGCTGGAGAAACCATAGAGCCAATACCACCATCCAGGGGCTCCCACAGCTGCTGGAGACCATAGAGTCAACCACCCATCCAGGGGCACCCCCAGCTTGGAGGGTCCATAGAGCCAACACCTACCATCCAGGGGTCTCCCACACTGCTGGAGGTCCATAGAGCCAACACCACCATCCAGGGGCTCCCACAGCTGCTGGAGGGATCCATAGAGCCAACACCACCATCCAGAGGCTCCCACAGCGGCTGGAGGGTTCATAGAGCCAACACCACCATCCAGGGCCCACAGCTGCTGGAGGATCCATAGAGCCAACACTGCCATCCAGGGGCTCCCACAGCTGCGGGAGGGTCCATAGAGTCAGCACCACCATCCAGGGGCCCCACAGCTGCTGGAGGAGCCATAGAGCCAAAACAACCATCCAGGGGCTCCACAGCTGCTGAAGGGGCCATAGAGTCAACACCCCCATCCAGGGGCTCCCACAGCAGCTGGAGGGTCCATAGAGCCAACTACCACCATCCAGAGGCTCCCACAGCTGCTGGAGGCTCCATAGAGCTAACACTACCATCCAGGGGCACCCACAGCTGCTGGAGGATCCATAGAGCCAACACCACCATCCAGGGGCTCCCACAGCTGCTGGAGGGTCCATAGAGTCAACACCACCATCCAGGTTCTCCCACAGCTGCTGAAGGGTCCATAGAGCCATCACCACCATCCAGGGGCTCCCACAGCTGCTGGAGGATCCTTAGAGCCAACACCACCATCCAGGGCCCACAGCTGCTGGAGGGTCCATAGAGCCAACACCACCATCCAGGGGCCCCACAGCTACTGGAGGTGCCATAGAGCCAAAACCAACGTCCAGGGGCTCCACAGCTGCTGGAGGGGACCATAGAGCCAACACCACCATCCAGGGGCCCCCACAGCTGCTGGAGGCTCCAGAGAGCCAACACCTAGATCCGGGGCTACAGCTGCTGGAGGGTCCATAACCAAACCACCGATCCAGGGGCCCATCACATTGCTGGAGGATCCCATATGCCAACACCACCATCCAGGGGGTCCCACACGCTGGAGGGCCCATAGAGCCAACCACCATCCGGGGGCCCCCACACTGCTGGAGGGTCCATAGAGCCAACACCACCATCCAGGGGCCCCACAGCTGCTGGAGGGTCCATAGAGCCAACACCACCATCCAGGGGCCCCACAGCTGCTGGAGGGTCCATAGAGCCAACACCACCATCCAGGGGCCCCAGGGCTGCTGGAGGGTTCATTGAGCCAACACCACCATCCGGGGGTTCCCACAGCTGCTGGGGGTCCATAGAGCCAATACCACCAATCCAGGGCCCCCAATGCTGGAGGGTCCATAGAGCCAATACCAACCTTTCCAGGGGCCCCCACAGCTGCTGGAGGTTCCATAGATCCAACACCACCTCCAGGGCCACCACAGCTGCAGGAGTGTACATAGAGCCAATACCACCATCCAGGGGCCCACAGTGCTGGAGGGTCCATAAGCCAAAACCACCATCCAGGGGCTCCCACAGCTGCTGGAGGGGTCCATAGACCCAAAACACCACCATCCAGGCCCACAGCTGCTGGAGGAGCCTTAGAGCCAACACCACCATCCAGGGGCTCCCACCGCTGCTGGAGGGACCATAGAGCCAACAGCATCATCCAGGGGCTCCCACAGATGCTCAATTAAGGGCCAGGGTTGGACTTTGGAGTCTTGGTCCTGTTCTTCCAACCAATGTCAGATATTTGTAGCCATCTGACATGTCACATTGTTTGGCTGGAAGATCCCATCCGACACAGGGAAAACAATCTGCATGTATGGGTGTACAGGATCTGCAAGCATGGCTTCATAACCAAATCAGTTGAGAGTGCCTTCCACCTGGATGAGTGGCCCAGAGAATCTTATGAAAACACCCCCAGACCATAACACTGCCATCACCAGCTTGTGTTCTTCCAGCAGTGGTTGCAGGGTGTTTTGTTCTCTTTCTCACCTGACACGCCACAGTCTGTCTGTGTGATGAAAACGTGACGCATCATAGAAGATAACCCTTTACCAATTAGCAGAGGGCCAATTCTGATACTGCCATGAAAATTGAAGCCTTTTCTGCTGACACAGCTTGGTCGGCCGAGGAGCAGTGACCTCCTTCTGCTGTGGAGCCCCATTTTCAGTGGGGTTTGCTGTTAGACTCGCATCTGGTCACCTTAGGTTCATTTTGGCAGTGAGCTGCTCCACTGTAGTGTCAGAGCACCTTCATAGTTAACATTCACCGCTCCCATCAGTGGCACATGCTGCTCTGCAGTTTGCATGTCGTCATATTCACAATGGTGTCATGTCTCCACTCGGGATACACTTTCACCACAGCAGCAGGAGAACAGATCACAAACTGCGCAGTGTCAGAAATATCGCCCCCCTTGGTCCACAAGCCAATCATCATCCCTTTTTGCATCTCTGATAATTCGTCCCTTTTCCCCTTGACAGCAACCAGATGTGCAGACAGTCTATCGCACACCTTATATACCCACCAAGCCAACTCACCACACATGAACGCCTTCGTGTACTACTGAGGTCAAGAGTAGGAATTGGTCGTAATCATGTGCTTACAACGTCTATAAGACACCAATGACCTTATGATTACACCCCTGGCTGTGCATCTGTGTCCTCAAAGCCTCAGAGCCAAACTAGTTAAGTTCATCTGCAGACAGCTGTTTCGGGGTATTTGCCCCTTGTCAGTGCAGAGTAGAACTTAAAGGGGTTTTGCCACGATGTAATGTTGACGTGGGAACCTCCAAAATAGGTATTTAATCACTTTTCTAAATATATGTGATTACAAAAATTGCAGCCTGAGAGAGCTACAGGCTGCCTTACCTGCCCTTAGTTACTTAAAAGCTTCTATTAGATACAACCTGACAAGAGCTGCTGGCCGGGCTTGCGCAGAGCACACTTCTTATCTGATGAAAGGGAGCTGAAGAAGCTTTCAAGGCACCGGGTAGAAATATGTTGTCTTTTGTATACAGAATCCACTAGTTGTAGTGTGATTATCTGAGTAGATCTCTGCTTTATCTGATATCCGAGAACATGAAGAAGCTTTCAAGCTGCTGTGGAGAAAAGGTGTTGTCTCTTGTATACAGAATCCACTAGTTGTAGTTTGATTATTTGAGTGAACATTTCACACGATCCCTTGCGCATGGCTCTGTGCTCTGGCTGTCTGTCTCTCTCTTTTAGCTCAGCGTGGCTTGTTTACATTTCCTTTTTAGCAGATAAGGCACGTCCTGGCAAAACCCCTTTAATGGTTGGCTGGGTGAGAGGCAAGAATGGCTCTCCCAAGGAGAGATCCCCCCCCCCACCCCCTCCCTTCTGTTAAGCCACTCTTGCCTCTCACCCAGCCAACCAGTAAGTTCTACTCTGCACTGACGAGGGGCAAATACCCCGAAACAGCTGTCTGTAGATGAACTCAACTGGTTTGGCTCAAATCCCTTTCACATTGCTAGGCTCCTGCGAGCTACATGTGATTTGAGGATAACTACATCCAATAGATGGCGCTGTGGAGCTCCTCATCTCTTTTCCCATAAGCCTTTGCTTTATGCAAAACAGTCAGTGAGGTCTGAAAGGCGTGTAAATCCTCACACTAACCAATTTATTGGTGGCTCTCCCCAAGGAGATATCCCCCCCCCCCCCCCCATCAATGTCTGTAGTGAGAACCATTAGAGAATTGCCTTTCCTGTGGTTGGCGGTTTTATCAGTACTGACCCTTTAGCTGCTGGTGCATTCGCGGTGACAACGGTCTGTGCACGGTGTGTGCATAAAACACTGATGGCCGCTATTTGCTGGGTGAGAGAAGCAGCAGAGCCCAGATTTCTAACACTGCTTGGTCACATTTGACAGATGAGATCAGCACTTGGCAGCAGGTGGTTACAGTGAGGTCATGCAGCCCTAGTCATGACATTGATGCTGCCGCTCTGATCCCCTGGAATGGGGGATAATGCAAAAATATAAATAGGCTGAGCTTAGACAAACCTACGAGCCGGGGGGTGGGCAGACGTTACACAATGGACCCTTGTCAACGAGGCTCATTCGATGGAAATTCTGACCCAGTTCTGTCTATTAAGGAAGGGGCCGGCCGTTATAAGCTGACACTTTCCAAAATTTCGAATTAAATTGACTGCTTGTGATCAGGGGCTTTGGGAACTTTTCTGGTTTTACATATATGGACTAAATTTACCAGTTCAATTTGGTACCACAGTGTTAGTAGTTAGAAGAATCGAAGCCTTCAGTGGTTTAAAGTGGTATTCCGAATCCCATGAAGTGATGTCCTATGGTTAGAGAGAAATTGTGGTATACAAAACTTGACTGCTATAAAGTAAAAAAAAATCTTCAATCTATAGGTAGTAATTACCGAATAGAATAAAGTATAAGCTGAACCGAATATAAGGCAAGGCACCTACTTTTGCCACAAAAAACTGGGAAAACTTATTGACTCGAGTATAAGCCTAGGGTTGCAAATGCAGCGGTTAGTGGTAAATTTCAAAAATAAAAATGGATGTCAATAAAATTACATAGGCCGTTTAATGTCCCCCCATAGGCAGGTATATGTCCCCCATAGCAGGTATAGGCAGGTATATGTCTCTCATAGGCAGGGGTTGTTTTAAAAAAAAAAAAAAAAAAAAAGTACTTGCCTTTCCCCGCTGCTCCGATGTGATCCGTTTTCTGCCACAGGTGGTGTGATGTCAGGCAGCTTGATGACGCTCACGCCGCATGTGCCCGGGTCTTATTGGGGGGGCAGGGTGCACTCGCTCTCTTCTCTGCAATAGTGTCTTCAGCTGTATGCGCTCCTAGAGGAAGTGCATACAGCTGAAAAGATCGCCGACAGTGACTCGAGTACAACCTGAAGAAGGCTTTTTCAGCACGTTTTATGCTGAGCAACTCGGCATATACTCGAGTATATACAGTAAATCTGTTCAGCAGTTACTCACCACTTATGCCTCCCAAACAGGAAGCTTGTAGCCTGTCGCCCTGGGTTACGACCTGTGCTTCAATTTCATGTTACTGGTTGACCATGCTCAGTTCTAGCACCAGGATTATAGGAGTGTGAGCTGTGTTTCTATGACACTGTAGAGGATGGAGCGCAATGTGAGACACAAAAGATGGTGGAGATTGCTCTGTAGCAGTCGCCAATGCAGCAGGGGAATAGTCTGCATCCCACTTTGGCTGCTGCTGGGACACGTCCGTGTGACAAAAAGACAATTATACAGGTTTAGGATGCAGAGCTACTGATGGTCTGTTGGTGTAATAATTCTACAACTTTGTAGATCATAAGCCTCTGCGGGCAGGGCCGCCTCTCCCTCTGTACCAGTTGTTAGTCATTTATCATTGTCCTCGCATTGTCTGACATTTTATGTATGTAAGGCTGTGTTCACACAGCTTTTTTGCGGGGCGCACTTACGCCGTGTAGAAGGGGGCAGGAGCGGGGGAGGGAGCAGGGGGCCGGCACTTCACCGGCCCATAGAATATTATTACTAGCGGCGCGTATACGCCGCTGGTAATTCACATGTCGCTTATCTCCCCCCGCAGAGGATTCGCCGAGCAGGGAGAGGAGACGTAATCCATAGTTCTCTATGAGACCTGTGGATTACCGTAATGACTGGGACGTATTTCAGCCGTAATTCGCGCACTCCGGCGCGTAATTACGGACTAAAATACGTCCCATTTTAAGCCGCGTGCAAACAGCGCCCGGGAATCAATGGCGCTTTGAAATCATTTTCTTTCGAGTTTCACTTTTGAACACCAGAATACCCCTTTAAAAATACTCTATATTTTTGCTTGGAGACCACTGGGACCGCACCAGTCCAGAATAGGAGGCACAGTGTTGATTCAGTGCCCCATTACTATTTTTCCTGCCTAGTGGTTCCTCCATTTATTCAACTGTGCAAAAAAAACTACAGTTCAGCTCTAATCACTTATAGGGGTTTTGCCACGTAGTAAATCTGACGTGGGAAGCTTGCAAATAAAATAACAAACATTTTCACCATTCATTATTATTAAAAATTCTTTACCGTTTTTGTTTTAGCTGCTCCTTTAGTGATCCATTGTTTACAGCTCGTTTCCAGGGGATACGACCAGGGCTGAGAGCTCCTCAGTCCTGGTCAGACATGCTCAGACATCACCTCTCCTCTCAGGCAGCTACTGAGTGTTCAAACCCCAGGTGCTGTCATTCTACTCCTGTCCTCTGTACTCCTTAGTAATTAGTCAAACAGTGCCAATAAATAAAAAAGAAACCTCCCAATGAGGTCTGTGCATTGATAAAGAGAAAAAAACACAGGTTTGGTTCCTGCAGGGATTTGAACCTAGGACCCTTGTGCTGTGAGGTAAAAGCTTTACCTCTCAGATACTCACAATGCTTTACATAAACAGACCTTTCTTTGACTAGAGAGAGGAAAGGCCTGGTGATGTCATCCTGCTGGGTCACATGATCTGCAGTTCAAACAAATCGCACAGGTCTCGTGAGCACACAGAGCTGAAGAGCTGGATGCAGGAGGTATGAAATGAGATGGTGGCAAAACCCCTTTAAATGCAACTGTATTGCAGTTCACCAGGTGCCATATATAGAAATATGCTATCTACAATATATGAAAAAACTTTGAGATTCTTGGTCCGCCTGTTTTTGGCCAAAAAATGCTCAAGCCACCCCCGCTAACAACGGGATCTCAGTTGGGTGGTCCTACTCTATATTATCTCTCACCTGGGTCAACTTCAGACCTATCACTGTGCCAAACGGCCTCCAAAATGCAGAGAGATAAATAAAAAAAGCACCAACCTTTCAAAGCATAGTGCATTGATATAACGGCCTGTGTGTATATAGAAATAAACACTTTGAAGGTGCGACCACCCCTTCGCTCTTAGGATTGGTGAGGGTCCCAGAGGTTAGTCTACCAGAGAAAAGAAGTACGTGCTGCTTCTGAAAGATCCACCTTGAAACCAGTATTATTTAAAGGGGTTTTTGTTCCTTCAAGCCGACCTCACAAAACAACATAACTGCACCTGCACAGCTCTCCCCTATCCAGGTCTAAGGGAGTTCAGATTATATTCGAGCACACTCGCTCAGCTATATTTAGAGACTCCATACAAACGAGCTGCGCAAGCACGGTCATCATGAGGTCGGCTTGTAGCGCGCTACCAGTCGGCTTTAGAAGGGACTTTGCCAAATGGCAAAATAACTTTAAGGCTCCACATTTCTTTCACGTCAAAGTTTGCCTGTTTTCGTGGGAGATATTATTTTGTGAGTTTTGCCTCCAGAGACAAAAATCTGGTGACCTGAACTGTAGGTGATTGAATGAGTGTTATTTTCATCATGGTGCTGAGACTTCCTGCTTGGGGAGTGGCAGAAAGAGGTGCTTCCCGCACAGTCTGGAGCTGAAATAAAACCATGGATACTCCTTTTTTGTTTGTATTTCCTCTTAATGCAGTGCTTAGTATTAGTTTTGGCCTGATCTGTATTTTAGTGATTTTTATTCTGTTTGTGTTCTTTTTCAGTGATGCCATGCAACTAAACGTTATTGCAACACAACAAATGATACATCTAGCCCAGAGGATGAAGAAACTGGAAGTGTTCATCCACGTATCAACCGCTTACGCCAACTGCAACCGGAAGCACATTGAAGAAGTAGTGTATCCTCCTCCTGTAGATCCAAAGAAGCTCATAGAGTCCTTAGAGTAAGTGCTCGCTGTCTTACTATTGAGGAGCGGCAGTGTTGTAAAGTGCAATTATTCATCATGTGGCCTGTACTTGTCTCAGTACATCTAGATTCACTTTAAAGGGACTGTGTCTTCAAATAAATTACCTATATTTAATGTTTTTTATGTTGGACACGGTTCAAATTTTTTTTTTTTTTTTTTTTTTTTTTACATATCCCGATCAATATTTAAAAGGGGTTTTGCCAAGAAGGGAGTTCCTCACCTAACAGGCTGATACTCCCCTCTTGAGGCTTGAAAAAAGGGGCGTTGTGTTTCTGTGTTTAAAAAAAAAAAAAAAGTACCTCCTCTGTGATGTCATCGCTCCACCTCTAATGCACATTCCTGACACTCAGTCTCTGTAGTTGAGCAAACATTGTTTGGCTAATCCACAGAGGAGAACTGTACTTTGCACAAGCTATATATATGGGTTTTATTTCTCCCTCTTATTTGCTCAGGAGAGAAGATAAGCTCAGCCGGCAGCCTTCTTTCATTCCTTCACGAACTGCTTCAGGGGAAGAGGGAGGGGGGCTGAGCAGGGAGCGTCTGCATGTTTACTCAGATAATTACATTACAACCAGTGGATTCTCTATACAAAAGACACAGGATCTTTCTCCCCAGTCCCTTCAGAGCTTGTTCATGTGTCCTGCCATCAGATAAGAAGTGCAAACAACGCAAGCGCGGCCAGATCAGCTCCTGGTCATGTCTAATGTAAACTGTCAGGAAACTAAGGGCATCTTAGGCTGTAGATCTCACAGGCTTCACTTTTTTTGATGACCTATTTAGAAAAGTGATAAAATACCCATTTTGGAGGAACCCACGTCAACATTAGATCGTGGCAAAACCCCCTTAAGGAAAAAAAATTAAATCCTGCAGTTCTCATTTTGTCCACTAGGCCTAAAACGAGTTTGACACTACTTTTTCTGTAGAGAACTTTTCAGCAGTCTCCTTTTATTATCAGAATTACACTGAGAGATGACACCAGTGCATATAGATAACACAGGATCCACCAGTCACAGTAGGAGATGTCACTGACTTCTTCCCAGGTCACAGAGCATGCCTAGAAAACTCTCCTATAGACGTCAATGGGTCTGCTCCTGTTCACAGGCTCCTATGTCCAGGAAACTGCCGTAAAGCATTTCTCTAAATGCTGTTAGAAGCTGTGCAGGCAAAATGGCCGCCTCCATAATCACATAAACGCAACAGAATTAAAAATCAGTCAATACAGTCAGAAAATTAAAACGACTAAAAAGAAAAGAATATGTATCAGAATCTGGTTTAATTGGTTAAATAAAAGAAAAAATTGGCGACCGATTCCCTTTAAAGGGAACCTGTCACATAGGTTATGCCCCCCTTGCTGGGGACAGCATAAGCTAGTGTCAACCTGCTTTTTTCCAGCGCTGTGTTCCCTTATTCTGTAAGATGCTGGAGTTTTCATGTATTTAATCTCAAATCTGCATATTCACCCGAAAAAGTCATTTTTTTCAAACCCCGCCACCGGGAGCTAGCCCCCCACCCGCTAACGATAAACCTATTACTTTGAATGGTAAAACGAAAATAACTGTCAGTGGGGGGGGCTAGCCTTTGTGGGCGGCTAACACCTGCTCATAAATAAGATTTGAGGGAAAATTTGCTCTAAAACTCCAGCATCTTACAGAATAAGGGACACAGCGCTGGAACAGCAGGTCTGACACTAGCTTGTGCTGTCCTCAGCAAGGGGGCATAATCTATGTGACAGGTTCTCTTTAAGACCTGTGTCAGCATGCCTGTCCTGTGTCACTACAATGCCAGTCTAGCTGGAAATATGCACCCCTTCATCGTGAAAGGCTTTTTTATGATCACCTCCGCCTTAGAACAAAGGTGACTTCTCAAGGTAATTGCATGCTGTGAATTTCTTGGCTCCTTTTCTTGATGCCAAAGGGAATTAATCCAGGGACTGTTGACGGGTGAGAAGCTGATGGCAGGGCCAGACCTTCTATAATTACCACATAGCTGTAGGCGAGTATATAAATAAGACTGGGCAGAGCGAAAAGGGCAGGAACTCAGATGCCACCGTCGCAGGGGTGCAGGGAAGCAAATGATGCATTGTCGATGGGCACAGACGGCATTCCTGGCCATTGTAATGTATAATGGGAAGGTTTTAATATGGGCAAATAGGAATTTTTAATGAGAGGTTATTTCCATGCTTTTACTTATTTGAGATAGGAAATGGGAATGAGCCGGCTGCAGTGAATGGAGAAGTTTTGGGGCCCATCCTCCAGATAGGAGTAGGCCCCTCTTTGGGAAATTGCATCTATCGGACATTGAAAGCATATTGGCAGAATAGGCCATACGTGTCTGAGATGAACACACCCCTTTCGTTTTAATCCGATATGGAACATGACTTGTCCACCATTTCCGCTAATAAACAGGGGTCCCGTGGTTAAACTTTGGACTATTCTAAAGAAAACGTGGGGGTGTTCCTGATCTGATCCATGCCCCCCACTGATTTGCTATGTGGAGCATTGAGGTTTAGTTTAGGCTGAATGCGTACGGAATGCAAGTGCTTAAAGGGTTAAGTCCCTGTTCACATGGCGGATTTGGCCGCGGGCTTCGGCGCGGTTGCCGCGGCCAAAACCTCATCCAAATCGCGCACCAAACGCCCCCAGTTCATTACATGGTTTCCTATGGGAAACAGCGTTGCTATACACACAGCGCGGTTTTGGCCGCGGCTTTGCTGCACGTGTTTGAGAAGTCGCCTGTCAATTCTGGCAGCGAGTCTTCGGCATGGGTTTCGCCGTGCTTTTCGACGCGGTTTGGACGCGAGTTTTGTCCTGCCTATTAATTTGTATGGGTATAAACCTCGCCGCAAACCGCGCCCAGAAACCATGCCCCGCCTGCGCCGATAAACCAGGTCGGGAGTTTGAGGCGCGATTTGGACGAGGCTTTGGCCGTGGCAGCCGCGCCGAAACCCGCGGCCAAATCCGCCATGTGAACAGGACCTTATTCACATCACAGCAAGTGTGGCTGGAAGGGCCAATTACTGTAACGTAAGCAATTTTCAAAATCCATGTTAAAAAAAAAAAAAAAAGTATGCTTTACCAAATACAGGTCTTTTTTGCACCTTCCGCTTACTCTGTCTCCATGGTTACTGACAACCATTGCCTGCTTTCAGTCGGGACCAGTAATACAGTGTTATCAAAGACTGAGAATAATTTCCTGTGGAATGGCCGGGGAGGGGGATGAAGAGTATGCATCAGCGACAATGCGCGTCTCTGCTATCTTAGCCAAACCACAGAAACGTAATCTCAGACAGTCTGTGATAAAGCTGCATTACCAGCCACAACCGAAAGCACACATTGGTTGGTGGTCTGTAGCCATGGAGACGAGAGAGCAAGCTGAAGGTTCAAAAAGGCCTGTATTGGGTAAAGCATACATATTTTTTTAATAATATGCATTTTGAAAATTACTTACTTCACAGTAATTGGTCCTTCCAGCAGCACTTGCGGTGATGGGAATACCCCTTTTAAAGGGGTTGTATCATTTCATTGAATGGCCTTCAGAATAAGGGGACAGTGAATACAAGCAACTTTGCAATTGGATGCCATTAGCAAAGCTGTCTTGTTATCCCAAGATCCGTTATCTTCTGTTTCTGATTACACTGATCTCCAGTCCTGGTCGGATCCCTCCTCCTTGTATTTCACTAGCTGAGAGCTCATTTACATTCTGTTCAGCCCTGGAGCTTGCATTCCTGTCTCTCAATTAAAGTAAGGGACCGGCACATTTTCACTCTGCACAGCCAGAAGAAACAGAATAACACTGCAGGGCTTCTACAATCAGAAAACAGCACAATTGTGCGACTGTGTCTAAACATAGGAGCATTAGGGGCACAGAGCATTTCACTCTGCACAGCTCTAGAGGAGTTTATACAAGACTGGATTCAATTGTAACATGAATGCAAGACTGTGGTATGTAAACAGCTCTTACAAAATACGACTGCATAGGGAGAGACACAGTGACATGTGGGGGGTGGGGGGGACACACGGAGCCAGCATGAGCAATGAAGGGTTGAAGGTATCATCTGTTCGGTTAAGAAACACCCAGCTGGGAGGGGCAGAAACGCCCCTGGATTTGAGCTGAGAATCTTATGAATCAGCCGAACTAAGGAAGCGATACATCCCCTTTAAGGTTTTGGTGCGACTTTTTTTTTTTACATGAACTTCAATGGGAGAAGGCAAAATCTGCACTAAAATCTACCGATAAACCTTTTTATGGATTTTGCTATTGAAGTCAGTGTAGAAAAGTCCATCGCAATTCTGTCCCATGTGCACTTATCTATTTAGGTGAAGGCACATGGGACAGATTTGCTGTGGGTTTTTTGTGCGTGGAAAATCCACAGCGGATTATAGTAGCAACTTTGCGGATGGGACTTGACAAATGCTATTTTCCACACGAAATTAACCTGTGGAATGGATTTTTAAAGTCTCAACATGTGAGTTTCTATTGTGGATTTATTGAGGATCTTGAATGGGGTAAAATCCGCACCAAAATACGCATGTTCTGATGCAGATTTACCAACGAATTTGATGCAGAGAATTTACGCAGCACATCTGTCCCATGTTGATTCATCACAGAGGATAATCTAAAGGGTACGTATAGGAAATTCACAGATACAGAGCAAACAATTCCCCTTAAAATATAACTTTTAATAAATACAAGCAGTACAAAATATTTCCTCAATTAGAGGATCCCAAACCCTGGTAACAGGTCATACAAATAAAGGGTAGGGTACTCGCCAATGATGCATTCATCTGGACAGCATATGCTCCTAATTACATAGGGGAAATTGACCCCCTAAGAGCAAGTGATGTAGCAACAGTGACCCTAGGTGACTCCCTATACTGATCCTCAGCAGGGTCGCCACCCCGAAAAGGTGGTGAGAAGACCGCTTTAACATGTTAAAACCCCTTTTAAAGGGAATCTGTCGCCATTTTGTTTTTTACGAATTAAGACACTGATGCATATTATTTTCTTCTTAGCCGTTTTTATTTTCTGATTTGCAGATTTCGCCATTCTGCTGTCTGTATATGATTATGGGGGCAGCCATGTTGTCTGCACTGCTTCTTGTGGCATTTAGAGAGATGCTTTACAGCAGCATCATGGACATAGGAGCCTGTGAACAGGAGCAGACCCATTGACTTCTGTAGGACTGTTTTCTAGGCTCTGTGACCTGGGAAGAAGTCATTGTGCACTGAGATGGAGAGGGGGAGCTGTGACATCTCCTATTTTGAATGGTGGATCCTGTGTTATCTATACGCATTGGTGTCTCCTTTCAGTGTAATCCTGGCTGTGCTGATAACGAGGAGACTGCCGAGAAGTTTTCTCTACAGAACAGGACGTGTTGTACTATTTATTCTAGTGGCCAAAGTGAGAACTGCAGGAAGTAAGAATGAAAAAAAAAAATTGTGAAAGTGATATGGAAAATTAAAAAAAAAAAAAAACATAACCAAGAATGTGTTTAACATAAAAATAGTTAAACAATAGATCATTTTTTGCTGACACATTCCCTTTTGTTCCTATGGTTGCAGCTTTAAAGGGAATGTGTCATCAAAAAATTAGTCATTGTTTAAGTCCCATTTTTATGTTAAACACATTATTTAGACCTTTTTGGTTGTTTTTTTGTTTAATGTTTCACATCACTTTCAATATTTTTTAATTCTTAAATCTTGCAGTTTTCACTTTGGCCACTAGGCCTTGTTTGCACTGCTTTAACAGCAGTCAGAGAGATGCTTTACAGTAGCTTCATGCACATAGGAGACTTAAAGGAGTTGTCTCCCTTCAGAGTTTCAGAGAATGCATGAATGAAATACTCTGTCACTTCCTGGTTCAGACTGACTCATTTGCATAAGCTCCTTGCTTGTACAGCTCCATACCATGCTGTGCTTTCAGATGCTAATTAGATCAGATTAGCTTCTCAAACTACTAACAGGACTTCTTATCTGATCCCCAAAACAAAAGCCCTAATTACAGTTCTGTTTATTTTACATAAATCAAGCTTTTTTTCTGCTGAGCTGCACAGGACACTGCCATGACCAGTGTGGATGACATCACTCACTGTTATCTCATTGAACAAACAGCAGGGGGAGAATTGTTTACAGGTCAGTTACTGAGGGAACTGAAATAGCCAGGGAGGTCATAAATTCACTTGTATCTCCTTAGGGAAAACAGGGGAACAAAGCGATATATTTGGAAAATGTCTTTATTTTGTGTTCCCTCCAATTTGAAAGCTATTCTTTGTAGCGAGACAACCCTCAGTGCCAATCACTTCTATAGGAGAGTTTTCTAGTCATGCTCTGTGACCTGGGAAGAAATCACTGTGCAGGGAGGTGAAAGGGTGAACTGTGACGATCTCCTCTTGTGACTGGTGGAACCTGTGTTATCTATTCACACTGGTGTCTCCTTTCAGTTTGACCCTCTTTGTGCTGATAATGAGCAGACAACTGAGAATCTCTCTCTACAGAACAGGAAGTGTTAGACTGTTATTAGACTTAGTGGCCAAAGTGAAAACTGCAGGACTTAAGAATTATTAAAAAATATTGAAAGTGATATGGAAAATTTAAAAAAAAAATACAACCAAAAATTCTTATAAAATGTGTTGAACATAAAAATGTGAGTTAAACAATGAGTCATTATTGATGACACATTCCCTTTAAGACCAGAACTTGTGATTCTGCATTTTTTGGTAGGAGGATCGTAGCGTTCACTTTCAGCCCAGCCCTCCATTGACCTTTATTCCACCCCTGGCGTCTCCTTTCAGTTTGACCCTCTTTGTGCTGATAATGAGCAGACAACTGAGAATCTCTCTACAGAACAGGAAGTGTTAGACTGTTATTAGACTTAGTGGCCAAAGTGAAAACTGCAGGACTTAAGAATTATTAAAAAATATTGAAAGTGATATGGAAAATTTAAAAAAAAAATACAACCAAAAATTCTTATAAAATGTGTTGAACATAAAAATGTGAGTTAAACAATGAGTCATTATTGATGACACATTCCCTTTAAGACCAGAACTTGTGATTCTGCATTTTTTGGTAGGAGGATCGTAGCGTTCACTTTCAGCCCAGCCCTCCATTGACCTTTATTCCACCCCTGGCTTGCGTTACTAGAGCCATTTCATGTCTATGGGTGTGTGCGCTCCATGTTTACCTAACGAGATCTAGACACGTTGATATAGTAAAGGGGCTGCGGCTTTGCACCTTCACCCACTGACTAAATAAGAGTCCATTCACCTTATTATACCACAAATCTTGACCTTGGGTTTTGCAAAGACTTCTAGTTCTTGTTGGTTTAATGAATCTAAAGAACTGGATGGATCCAGACTTTAGTTCTTATTTTTCTTTGTGTAAAGAGAATGAAGGTCATTAGAGTAGGTGCAGGCAGAACCTGGCATTGGCATTAGTGCTAGCTACATTGATCACAAATGTTCCAGGTGTGTTTTTGGGTATAGAAAATTTAGTAAGATCTCTTAATAGGCTGTGGTCACATCATGAATGAAGCCGATGTTGGCTGCGTGTGTCTGAATCAGGGCTGTGGAGTCGGTAAGCCAAAGCCCCGACTCCGACTCCTCAATTTCCCAAACCTCCGACTCCCGACTCCCTCATACACGGCGCATGTTTAAGTGATAACTTTACTGTAATAAAATGGTAACATCAGGCTGTTTATCACCTTATGATACAATAATCAAGCTACTTAGGTAGAAAAGACACTGACAAGCAAAAGGGTAACAATGTATTGATCTTTTGAACACTTGTGGGTAGAGTTGAAGAAAAAGTTGTATTTGTATCCAAGTCCAGATTGCAACAACATTGGGAATGTGTAGAAGAGACCTGGTATCAGATTTTGGTTAAGATATGCTTGAATCTGATCCAGAGCCCAGAAGTATTTAGGCAGTATTGAAAACCAAAGGTGGATTTCCCAAATACTAACAAAATAATAAAACTTAACATTTTGATTTTTAAGAGCAAAACAGTAACAATGCAGTTACAGGAAATAATCTGCAGAACTAAGCAAATTCTAAATACTTGCAGGTCTCATTTATGTAGATGGGTAAGATGACTGTATATAAAATTGCAGTAGCCTCATGTACAAAGCTGTAGTGGATGGTGAGATATGGAGCCTGAAATTCACAAGTTCAAAACCTTGTTACCATTTTGCTTGTCAGTGTAAAATATATGTATTGGATATAACTTTAGAACACAAAAAAATTGTAAATATTCAAAACACTGCAGGAACATTTGTGGAGTCTCTGCATTTGTTCTGAGAAATAGTATCGCCTCCATCAGATCCTGCATACATGACCTCACATCTGATCTCATTATTTCCAGGCTAGAGAACGGCCTCTCTACACTAACTTGGGTTGGGGGCAAAGCGGTGACCACAGGGGCAACATCTCTAACAATGTCAGGGTATAAAGGAATTGCCTCGGCCACAGTCAGTTTTGATGAATGGTTGAACTCTTCTACTTCATTGATAGCAGGTGAAAAATGTTACTGAAATCTGTTTGCTATGGAAGCAGAATCTTTTCCCCTGGGGCAGCGCTTTGCCTGCTCCATGTCATCAATTACACTCCTCATGTGATGAGGCTGAAGATATGGGAGCAGTAGTACTGGCCGGACCCAATTCCTCTTGCTCTTTGCATCGAACTAACTGGACCAACTTATTATATATTTTGGGAGTCGGTCCATTTTATGACGACTCCGACTCCTGCAAAATAGGCACCGACTCCACAGCCCTGGTCTGAATACAGGGAGCCCCCGGGTTACGAACAAGATGGGTTCTGTAGGTTTGTTCTCGGGTTCTATGCAAGTTGGTGCATTTGGTACATATTTTTTTTCTTTTCTTTCTTTTTTTTAAGTGTAACCCCAGTTCTAGATCTTTATTTTTGGATTGTATGAGTAAGGGTGATCACCCCTGTCATGTAAGTTTTGCTGTCTGTGCCCCTGTTCAGAAGATTTCACCTTGCTTTTTTTGTCCCTCCAGGAAATAATACTTGTAGCACACACTTTGGTTACCCGAGTCTGAGGGGGCTTAGTGGGTGGATTTTCATTGGGCTTATCTACACGGCATGGTTTTACTGTTGGATTTTGACGCTGAATCGGATTTTCGAAATCCTCAAAATCCAACTGTTAAATCATCCCCATGGACGTCAATGGAAAATGAGAGCTGTAGTTGGGGTTTTTTTTGTTTTTTTTTTTTTAAACCTGTTTAATAATCTACCATATTTCACTCAGAAAACGATGGATTATTGTGCTATTCAATGGGATAGCCAAATCTGAAAACCGTTAAAATAAATTTTTTTTGCAATAAAATGGAGTGTAAAATACCAGAATCTGATCAGTATCCGTACTTTGCCGTGTGGGCGCAGCCTAAGGCTATGTTCACACAGTGTCTTTGCATGGCATAATTCAGCGTGTAATTGTGCTGCGCTATGCCTGATGTACGCCCCACAACTGGGGTAACTCATAGCTCTCATTGAGAGCTATGATTTCCTGCTATCTTCCCCGTCATGTATTGCGTGCCGGGAGAAAGAAGTGACATGTCAAGTGAAAGTCTATGGGAGCCGGCACAGAGTGTATTAGAAGTACAGGTATAGTAGGGCTTGTTCACATGGCGTTTTAACTCGGTGTTACATCCGATTTTTAGATCCGTCTCGGGGACCGACAGGACGGACCCGGATCTAAACAATTAGCAGTGAGATTATCACTGTGGTCTATGAGGAAGACGCAGCGGCGTTCACATGAGAGATCGCCGCTGAGTGTTCCCCTCCTGCCTGTCGGCTCCGTCTTTGAAAGAATTGCATGTCAATTCCTTCAAAGATGGCCCCGAGCAGCGCTATGGAAACACGCAGTGGTGATGACGGGAGCTCCGGACAGCTGCCAGTCTGCGGTCGCCCGGAGACCACTGCGGAGCACGGAGCGCTCGCCCTGTACCCCGCAGTGGTATCCCTTCACTTATATGCGCTCCGGAGGAGTTGCATATAGGTGAAGGAATCGCGGACAGTGCCCGGGTCAGCGCAGCGCCGGAGCTCAGACAACGTACAGTTTACTACGTCTTACTTTCGGGGTACATCTTACATTAGTCGACCTCCCTAAACTCCCCGCTACGTCTTACTATCGGGGAAACACGGTAGTAAGATGCTGCGGGTGACAATATTGTAAGTCCAGATATACGTGTGGTTTTTTTGGGCCTTCTTTCATTCACAACATCTTGAGTAGGAGAGTCTGGTGGCTCAAGTGCAAATGGCTAAAGCGTATAGCATGCAACACCACTAAAGGAGCGTGGGGGGGGGCCCAATGTGCTGGGGATAAAGTAAATGGCACGAGACTCCTACTCTGACGTTGCACTCAACAATAGCCTCAATATGAGTCATGTGTAAGTCGGATGTTTGTATCTTGGGAACTGCCTAAAAGGTATTTAGCAGTGTTCTGCCGCCAGGGATGTGGAGTCGGCGAGCCAAAGCCCCGACTCCGACTCCTCAATTTCCCAAACCTCTGACTCCTGACTCCCTCATACATGGCGCATGTTTAAGCGATCACTTTACTATAGTAAAGTGGTGACATCAGGCTTTTTATCACCTTATGATACAATAATCAAGCTATTTAGGTAGAACAGACGCTGACAAGCAAAAGGGTAACAATGTTTTGATCTTTTGAATGTGTAGAAGAGACCTTGGATCAGATTTTGGTCCAGACATGCTTGAATCTGATTCATAGCCCAGAAGGTTTCAGGCAGTGCTGAAAACCAAAGGCAGATTTCCCAAATACTAACAAAGTAATAAAAATTAACATTTTGATTTTTAGGAGCAAAACAGTAACAATGCAGTTACAGGAAAGAATCTGCAGAACTAAGCAGATGCTAAATACTTGCAAGTCACATTTATGTATAAGATAGGCAAGATGACTGTATATAAAATTGCTCTTTACACTGCATTGAACTAACTGGACCAACTTAGTATATATGTTGGGAGTCGGTCCATTTTATGATGACTCCGACTCCTGCAAAATAGGCAAAGACTCCACGACTCCGACTCCACAGCCCTGACTGCCACATAGCCGTAGACTAAAAGAGCATCTTTACACAGCATTTTGGCCTGTTTTTGGCCATTTGTGTGTTATTTGTGGGACAGGCAAGCATAGTGTTCTCCAAGTTGAGTGCATTGGCTATGTTTTAGGCTTTGAGGGCTATGCTGCTCTGTACATCTAATTTACCTTCCAGCAGGTGTTTGGATGAATATAGTATATGATGATGTAGGACTAGTTCCTAATGTGCTTTTACTGAATCTGATGAGGTTTGACCCACCTGAAACACATTTTTCTATGTTGCATCTGAAGACACTTTGGATGGTGGTCATTGGAGAAAACGGGTTTGCACCCATTAGGTCATCTTTCTAAAGATAGCAGCTCATAATTGGTAACGATCCCCATTAGGGACAGGCACCATGTAGGTGTGTGGAGACTTATACACTATAAATTGCTCCACTGAAATATAAATATATTTTAAAAGGCTTATGGGAAAAGAACTAACAGACAGACGTAAAGGTTGCTGAAAAGTAATGAGGTGCCGCTTGCCACGAAGGCTGGGTTCACACTTGGAACCAACTCAATGGGTAGGGGTGAAGAACAAAAACCACCATCTTAGTCTTAGCTCATTTTCCATGAGACTATCCAAAGTCGCATCCTACTCACTGATTCCTGCAGTTTCAATGGGATTAGAGCCAACCGGATAGTCATCGGCAGACGGCTGCTTTTAGGTTTGCCCCTCATCAGGGCAGAGTAGGGCACTGCTTGGCAAAATGAGAGGCTGTAAACCTAGCTCAAAAGGGTTAACGTTCCTCATTAGGGGTTGTGAAGATTTATACACCTTTGTTGCACCACTGAAATTTAAATATATTTTGTGGAGCGGGTGAGGTGTATATGTCTCCATTCACCTACAAGGTGCCTCTTACTAGTGTGAAATGATGCCCCTTTTGAGCAGCATCTAGAGTCTCCCACCAACCAGTATTCTACTCTGCACTGATGAGGGGCAAACACCCCAAAACTGCTTTCTGCAGATGAATGTATCTGGTATGGCGTTCCATTCACATTGCAAGGCACAGCGAGACGGATGTGACTTAAGGGGGTTGTCTCACCATGTTGTTACACAGCCACAGCCAGCTTCAGATTCGCACTTCCTGTTCAGGCGATGGGTGGGTCTGCATCGGTCATTGGCATATCAACTCTATTCCTTTGCATGAAAAAGGTATAGATGCAGCACCACCAATATAAAAAATAGTGAATTTAACCACCCAAGTCAGTCGCACAGCTACGTTTCAGCTCTTTCTTAGAGCCATTTTCAAGCTGAAACGTAGCTGTGTGTATTGACTTGGTAAAATTCAATATTTTTTATATTGGTGGTGCTGCTGCTTTACATTTGTCAACTGAATGGAAGATTTTGGGGTCTAACTCCAGCAGCTTGCACGCCAATTTTATTACAAACAGCGCTGCTTCACAAACTATATAGCTCTGCTATTCCTGGTACAGTGACATGAATGCAGGAGGTTTATAATCCATAGTGCACAAGATACACAAGGGTTAAAACTTGTCGTTTACTTAGGTAAATAAGCTCCTGGGATGGAGAGAAGACTCAGCAGAAATTGACTCACCATGGTCTCCTAGCAGCTTGAAGCATTCAGATAAGAGAGCAGATAAGATCAGATAAGAGTTGGTAACCAAGAGAAACTTGTGTGCCCTAGTAGTAGATAAAATCTTTCGTCTCCTAAACTAAGCAAAATCAAAAGAGCGATGTATTTAGTAATAGTCTTAATTTACTTTTCCCTACATGTTAAAAGCGAATCATTGGGGTGAGAACCCCTTTAAGGAACACTACTTTCAGTATGTGGTGCTGCAGAGTCCTAGCTCCTTTTCCATGATACTGTCCAACGATAATGGTGGGGGTTCTTCACCGTTGCCTGCGGAGTTGGTTCCTAGTATGAAGCTACCCTTAGTTAGAAGTGGTGTCTTGTAACTTTTCAGCAACTTTCAGGTAGGTTGACTTTGTTATGATGGTGTGTACCTACTTTGTGCATGTATATGGCGCTGACAATTATTCATACAGGCTCCCTAGCTTTTGGGAATTTCCTATTCCCTGAACCCCTGATCTAACAAATATCAGTTCCTTTACAGATGGATGGATGACAGTCTGGTGAACGACATCACCCCGAAACTCATAGCAGACCGACCGAACACTTACACCTACACAAAAGCTCTGGCGGAATATATAGTCCAGCAAGAAGGAAGTAAACTGAACATAGCCATCGTCAGACCCTCCATCGTCGGTGCCAGCTGGAAGGAGCCGTTTCCTGTAAGTCACAGTCACTGGCATTTACTCTTGCCCTGTAAGGTACACGGGTATCTGAATCGTTAAAGGGGTTGTCTCACAACAACGATTGCTTTTTATGTTAAAGATCCTGCAAAAACAAGTCACTTTGCAATATATGTCCATTACCAGTCTCCTACCTATTCCTAGATATCCCCTCTTGCATCAGCTCCTCAGGTCTCTATAGCTACAGACCTGTTATATCTCTCAAGATAGGCTGGCAGCGCTGGTCGCTATAGCTACAGTCCTGTTTGATCTCTCCTGATAGGCTGCCAGCGCTGGTTGCTATAGTTACAGACCTGGCTTCTACTGCAGCCTAGTGGAAGCCAGTAAACACTCCACTGAAACCAAGAAAACAGGACTGAGGTGAGATGAATCAATGTAGTGAGACATCCCCTTTAATTGTTGTTTTTGTCAATCATTCTCCTGCTTTAAAGGGACACTGCCATAAGAAAGTAGAATTTTTGTTAAAACCAGTAAAAAAAAAAAAAGTAGTTTTATTTTATTTTGGCAGTCCTATGCCATTAAAAATTCTTGTCCATTAACTTTTAGAAAAAAAAATCGTATGGCAGAGCAGACGAATCTCGCTTTACTTCAGCTGCTACTTATCACTACATAGTCTTGTTACAAATAGTAGGTAAAGAACTACTGATTGCGCTATTGTTCTCTCCACAGGGATAGATGATTAGACTAGACCGGTAAACTTTTTGTGCACTGCGGTGGTGGTAGTCGGGAGGTGTGGATTCACACTTCAGGTTATTGCTGATAACTTTACACTTCTCAGGCCAGAGGCAACCAGAAAGGACCATCAAGCTGTCCTCCCACTGGTGTGCTATCAGAGCACACAGAAGGGAATTCCGAGAGTAGTGTACTTGGGAACTTTTGAAAAATTATATTTAAAAAAAAAAATGAACCATACAATTAAATTATTAAATTTAAAAAAAAAAATCCATTTAATAGTCGTATATTGTTTATTAATATGTAAAATGAAATATTTTGAGTGTCCCTTTTTAAGATTTTTTTTTTTCTGACTTTACTTCTAGTGTAATGTTTTCTGTAGCCCCCAAAGCATTTTATGTAGAAAAGTCCAGAAACATTTATGTGGCTTTTTTTTTATGAGCGATCATAAAACCGGGACGTAACCTTCCTGTGTGGCAGCGAGCAGTTCACCTGTGAAGCACGAGCTGTATATTTAGTGCCGGCCTCACAGCTTCGGGCCTCGTGCTATTATTGGAATTTCTTCGTACTTGTGTAACGATCTCGCCATATATAACCAGGGCTTCCAAGGACTCCATCCTAATCTCTTGACAGCCTGCCCTGTCATACAGATGCTGCGTGCAGTTCAGCATTGTACTGACCTGAGACTATGGGGATGTTCACACAGCGTTTTGGATCCGTTTTTTGGATGCGTGTTTGGGTCCGTGTTTTGGACCCTAAACTGACCCAAACCTGCATCTAACAATGTGCAGTGGGATTTACATGCATCGGCGTTCTGAAGAGTGATCGCCTATACGTGTTTTCTTGCGTCTTTCGGATCCATTCAAAGAATTGTCATGTGAATTCATGATCCGGAAGACACAACAGGAGCCCTATTTCATACTATAGGGCAGGGGTCCCCAACTCCAGTCCTCAAGGCCCACCAACGGGTCATGTTTTCTGGCTTTCCTTAGCATTGTACAGGTGATGTAATTATTGTTAGTGCATTCTGTGGGAGATCCTGAAAACATGACCTGTTGGTGGGGCGCGAGGACTGGAGTTGGGGAACACTGCTATAGGGTGCGATCCTGCTGCAGCCAAAATGCATCCAAACACGCACCTGCCTGTTGGATGCGTTTTGGATCCGATTGATGTAGCCCTTTTGCATGCGATTTACGGATCCAAAATGCTGTGTGAACATCCCCTATTGGTGGTTGAAGGTTAAAGCGTTTGATGCCTTTTGAACAAAATGTCACGATAATTATTGGTCAGGTGGGATATTTGGCCATTCCAGAGACGCCGCCTGGAAACTTCTTCCCTTAGTGGAATTAAAGGACTGCTCCTATCTCAGACACTCAGGGCATATCGATTAGGATAAGTGCAGGTCCCACCTCTGTCTTCCGCACCAGTTCTGAGAATGGGCTCCCAAAAGTCTCTGTGCAAACTAGAGGAGCTTGTGCACTACTGTCTGCTCATTTTAATACGAGCGAAGCCATGTGCACCGTTATGCTGTACTCCGAAATCCCATAGAAGCCGACGACTTCTTAGGCCATGTTCACACGGCTTAAAACTGGACGTATTTCAGTCCGTAATTACACGCCGGAGTGCGCAAATTGCGGCTGAAATCCGTCCCAGTCATTACGGTAATCCACAGTTCACGTAGAGAAATATGGATTACGTCTCCTCTCCCTGCTCGGCGAATCCGCCGCGGGGGGGAGATAATTGACATGTGAATTACTAGCAGAGTATATGCGCCGCTGGTAATGCAAGTCTATGTGCCGGCCCCCCTCTCCCGCCCACCCCCGGCCACACGGAGTAATTGCGGGCCGTGTGAATCTAGCCTTAGTTTTGTGCAGTGTAATAGTAGGTTATAGCTCTATGTTGTGCTGTTTCCTCTGTTATTCCTCCTAGAAATGTATTGCTGAATCTGTCCCGTTTCCAACGAGGTGTTTCCATGCACACACTGACTGTCGGCACCGATTGGGCAATGCCAGACTGCGTCTACAACCCTTACCCCCCCCCCCCCCAATTGGGAGCACCCAGCTGACAGATTCATTGTGCTGTTCCTCTGTTATTCCTCCTACAAATTCAGTAAAGAGAAAATGCTCCAAGATCAGAGAACACTAGTACTTACTAAACATACCTGTCAGGAGATGCCACGGCTCCTCCCTTTTTTTTTTTTTTTTTTTAAACTATATTTAAAAAAAAAAAAAAAACTACAATAAAAGCATTTGAATATTATCCTGCCGGTGCAAAATATAGTTATTAAATTTCACAAAACGCAGCCAACATCTTTTCATGGCGTCGCACCAGGTGAGCCAACCTAGATGTCGGGCTCCTCGTCATATATTAAAGGTATATTGATGTAATGTTAATCATGCAGTATTATCTGTAAAGTGGGTAAGGGCATGTTCACACGACGGATTTGGCCGCGGTTCTGGCCGCGGAAACCGCGTCGGAACCCGCGGCCAAATCGCGCCTAGTTTATTAACATGGTTTCCTATGGGAAACCGCATTAATATTCCTACTCCGCGGGTTTGGCCGCGGCCAAACCCGCGCGTGTTGAGAACTCTCCTGTCAATTCTTGACAGGGAGTTCTCGGCGCGGCGGCCACGGGCGTTGCGGCTTGTCCCCTGCTATTAATTTGCATGGGGGCAAACCCTCAGCGCAAGCCTCGCCCCAAACCACGCCCCACTCGCGCCGAGACCACGCCCAGCGCCCGCGCCGCAAACCCGTGTCGGGAGACGCGAGTTCAGACGAGTTTTGGCCGCGGGAACCGCGGCAAAACCCGCGGCCAAACCCGCCGTGTGAACATGCCCTAAGGGCATGTCCCCACGGCACGGGTTTTCAGCCGGTTTGCAGTTTTTCAGACCGCCTGAAAAAAACAGGCCGAAAATGAGCACAATTGTGCTCTATGGAAAACCCGTGCAGCAGTCCCCACTACACGGGTTTTCCGCCCGGCGGCAAAACATTGAGCAAGCGCCATCTGGTTTTCGGCCGGAATCTGTGCTTCTCAATGAGAGTGGGGAGGGCTCTTCTCCACTCATCACAGAGAAAAGCCATCCCCCCCCCCCTCCCGCAGCCGTGGGGACGGGCGCAAAACAGGACAAATACCAGACGGTATTTGTCCTATGCCGTGGGGAGGCGCCCTAAGGCTATGTTCACACAGCTTAAATGCAGGGCGTAATTACGCCCCGCAGTTACGCCATAGGAGCGGGGGGCCGGCACCTCGCCGGTCCATGGACTATCATTACTAGCGGCGCGTATACGCCGCTGGTGATTCACATGTCACTTATCTCCCCGCCCGGCGGATTCGCCGAGCAGGGAGAGGAGACGTAATCCATAGTTCTCTATGAGAACTATGGATTACCGTAATGACTGGGACGTATTCCAGCCGTAATTTGCGCACTCCGGCGCGTAATTACGGACTGAAATACGTCCCATTTTAAGCCTAAGACTAACACAACTAGATACATAACAAAAGAGAAAAAAGTTTAAAAAAAAAGGGGTTGGTTGGATTATCAAAGAGCTCGGATGCCTGGGGACGGCGAGGTGGTCTCCTGTATACGGGTTCACAGACACTACTTGTGTTGTATAACTATAGGACACTGAATTCAAGGGGTTGTCCACTTGTAAAAAAAAAAAAAATACATCAAAAAACAAAACTAAATTGTGGACAAAAAAAATAAAAAATAAATTCATACTACTTGTCCAATCTCTCAGACGATCCGTTCTTATTTACTTCTGGGTTCTTGTGCCGACACATCAGAGAGGCTCACGCTGTATTCACTTACAATCGAGCGTGAGCCTTTCCTATGTGTTGGGACAAGAATCCAGAAGTGAAGAGGAGCAGATCGCACGGCAGCAGCAGTAGAAGGGTAAGTGTTTCAATTTTTTTTTTTATTTTTTTTTTTTTACCACCTTGGCCCACCTCTGCTTAATTTTTTACCAGTGGACAAACCCTATAACTTCATGATTTGTGTCTCCTATTACCAACTATGAGCTGGACCTTGCTCTGTAGTCTCTGTACACACAAGTCTGTTGTATAATCCGTCACTATAGTGCTCTGTGATTAATGACTGATCTTTTAACGTTCTGGATGACGTCGCTGTACAGCGTATAGGATACTAGTTTGACACCATGACAAAGGCGGTAAACTGTGTCGCACCCTGTAGTTGTGTGTTCACAAGAGCAGTCATTTGCAAAATAGCATGCTTTCCATACATGAAATGTACAACCGTAGTATGTGAAATGGGGGGGTACTTACTTTTCAGTTCATGTGCATAATTCAAGTCCGCAAAACAGATGTAGTAATGCTAAAGAGCTGATAATGGGCAAGAATACAACGCTCACTGCATGTTTCTTCTCAACAGGGCTGGATCGATAATTTCAATGGTCCAAGTGGTCTCTTCATTGCTGTAAGTATTTTTATCCAGTCCATAAAGGGGTAGTCCATCTCCCCTTTTTAAAGGGGGGTTTCAGCGGTTTTAATAGCTTGTTAGTGTTTTGGGGATCATTGATTTAAAAAAAAAAAAAAAAACATCCTATAAACCTATAAACCTGCTAATTATAGCATTGATGCCGATCCCTGTGATCCTGGCTGAAGATGACCAGGTTCCATCCTCACATGACGTTGCAGCCAATCAAAGGCTGCAGGGGTCACACAAAATATCCGGCAAAATTCTCCTGTGACCTGCAAGGGGCTGCAGAGTCACGTAAAGAATAAACGGTTCATCATCAACCGGGATCACCCCCGGGACCGGCCCTAATGCTGGAATGAGGGGGTTCGCCAGGTAAATTTTTAGGTTTTTTAATTTTTATTTTTTCTTCTGCTTATTTTTATTCATCATATAATGACGAATGAGCAGTTACAACTGTTGGGACATCCCTTTAAGTAAGAGCACGGTGACTGAGCCTGGAAGGGGGAAGTAAATTACCCGTACTCGCCTTTGTACTGATGTTATTTCCAGCGATGCATCTGCCAGTTCTCTCTCCAGCTCTTCTGTTGTCTTCTGGCGGTCGGCACACATGCACTGCAGTCTCTGATTAGCAGTCATGTGACACTACCCAAGACATCACCTTAAAAAAAAATGGAGGTGGACAAACAGCTTCGGGACCCCTTTAAAAGATTAACAGGGTTGTCCTACCCACTATTAAGAGTCCTATTAATGCATCATAGAAGATGAACCATATCTGCCATTCACGCTCTGTTAGGAAAACAATCCAATTAGGTGTTATGACATTTACAGCATGAATGTCCAGCTGCTGAGCTAAGAACTGGTGGACACACATGCTCAGTCACTCCTCCGACTGCCAGGTCCATGTGTAGTAATCCTCTGCCAATAAGAGTCATTTTCTGCCTGCTTGTCATGGAAGGACCAGAGCGTATGAGGTAATGTGGCAGTACAGCTGCCAGGTAGTTAAGACCGGACTAGACTAGCAGCTGCCAGAGGGGAGAGGAGACAAATTCTAACAAATCAGACTCATGTGATGACCCATGTTTGAGCGGTCAGAACTGCCATGTTGGTGCTCATATAGCTGCTATAGAGTCCTAAATAGCAGCTCTGCTTGGTCAGATAGCAGTTTGAAGGATAAGACGACTGATTTAGCAATCGGCTCTGAAAAAACTGGGAGCTTAGAAGGGTTTTTTCCACAATTGGATTTCATGTCATATCCATGGCCAAGCCAGACACATGTTCAGATGTGGTTACCTAACGTTCAGTCTCTGAGGGTGCTTTCACACGGTGCTGTTTTGGTGCGGTTTTGATGTGTTTTTTTGGATGCGTTTTTTGTGCAACAATGTATAGCGTTCATTGTTGTGCCTTCCTGCACAAAAAAACGCATCAAAAACCGCACCGTGTGAAAGCACCCTGAAGAACCTGGTCTGGAGACAACCCCTCCCACTTCCCCATCTCTCAGATCTTTAGGCCTCGTTCACACGGCTTATTCTGGCGCGTATTGGCGCCGTACTCCGCGCCGGATTTGCGCTGCAGTACGGCGCCAATCCGCGGCAGCAATTACCGTAATCCACTGCTCTCATTGAGAACAGTGGAATCCGTCGCTCCTCCCCACTCGGCGAATCCGCCGCGGGGGGAGAAAGTGACAAGCACATTATTTACGGCGCGTACGCGCCGTAAACAATGCATTGTCTATGGGGCCGGGAGCGGCGCCCCCGCCGCGCTCCGGCCCGCCCCTTATTCACGGCGGATTTGTGAGCTCAATACGGCGCACAAATCCGTCGGGAATAAGCCGTGTGAACACGGCCTTACAGTACATCCTTTTGGGAAGATCCTTTTAGTGTGCTGGTTGTTGGGCATCCAGCATTCCCAGATACAGATATCCTTAAGAGATAATCCATTTAGCCCATTGTGTTAGATTATCCAGTTTCTTTAAATAAGAGTTAAAGGATGCCGGGGTAGCGAACAATTGGCAAGAAAAAAAAAACTGATAGCTGCTTACCTCGCTGCTCCATACTGCTGCCGCCTCCACCAAGGAGCTGCCTGGGATCCGCTTCTCCTCACTTCCGGGTTCTTATCCTGACAGATAGGAGAGGCTCACGCTCTGCTCACTCACCATGGAGTGCGAGCTTCCTCTGTGTGCGCCAGCACGTGACACAGGAGCGGAAGAGGAGCAGATCCCAAGGAGGTCTGGGGTGGCAGTGGCAGGGGACTGCAAGGTATCTGGTTATTTTCTCCACCCTGGCCCTATATAACGGTTTTACAACCCATTTATTGAGAGCGCCACAGCTATGAAGCTCTGTTTCTTCTCTCACCTGCATTGCTGAGTCTTTGCTTGTGACAGATTACTGACTTTTCCTTAGGGACCATTATATCTGGGGCTCTGGCATTAGGCAGATGCTGGTTTATAGCCTCTTTTGATGAACAATCTTACAGAAGCCGTTCCATACATTGTCCCTTTTTGTTCACATCTTCCAGGCAGGAAAGGGAATCCTCCGCACCATGAGAGCTTCCAATAACGCCGTCGCCGACCTCATCCCAGTGGATGTAGTTGTGAATACCACCGTGGCGGCCGCCTGGTACTCCGGAGTGAATAGGTACAGCAGGTGACGCTGCTTCACTGTCCATAGTCCTCTCCACCTAGACTATGCTCCGCTAGGGGCCCCTAGCAAACCAATGTTTAAACCTCTCCCTGTGTTCTTCATTTCAGGCCTAAAAATATTATTGTGTACAATTGTACGACCGGAGGAACCAATCCCTTCCACTGGGGTGAAGTTGGTATGAATTTTGTGTTCCCTCTTACCACAGCTTTATATGGCACAGTGCTGTCAGGATAGTGATGTAGAGCAGTGCTGCAGCTGGTATCTATTATTTTGGCAGGGCAGCTGTTAGTTAAGGAATGCACTGCTTAACGGGCTAAGTTTTCTTTTCTGTTTATTTAATTTCTAAGCTTATTTTAGCACAGCATGATTTTATAGTATTTTGCATTTGTTAAGTAGTTATGTGCAGGAATGAAGTCATTATTTTATACTGACAGCACCATAAAAATAGATGTCTTTTGTGCACAGTGAATCTCCCCAAAAACTTGACAACTTTTTGAAAACTCTAAATTTGACGTCGCCTAAACTTAAAGTGTACGTCTGGTTGAAAGGTACCTGGGCTAATAAATTATCTGAAGATGTAGCATACGACCAAATGGCAAATTATAGTACGCTCTTAACCAGGGGTCTTCAAACTGCGGCCCTCCAGCTGTTGGAAAACCACGACTCCCATCATGCTTTTATATAATCTATAACAGTTGGCATGATGGGAGTTGTAGTTTCCCAACAGCTGGACGGCCACAGTTTGAAGACCCGTGCTCTAAACAGTTGGCGGATTTACAGGGATTTTCCATGATGAACAGGAGAGTAAAGTTTGGAATACTCCGTAGCCAATTTACAAGATTGGTTTTCTATTTCAGTCTAAATAGCAGACCTTTTTACCCTTTAAATGGGGTAGACCTATTTCAGATATTTCTGGCATATTATCAGGTTATACGTATGCTGTAAATGTCTGAATGTAGGTCCCTGTCTCCAGAGAAGACCCTCAGACTCCTATGTGAAGACCAGAGGGGAGGCCGCATATTTGCGACTGTCTATCCTCTTCAGTAGGAATTCTGAGTATAGCCAAGCTGTGGGCTCAGCTGTACTCCGAACTGTCCATCCACAGCTGTAATTTTCAATGAACTTTCATAAGCAGAAACACTCCTGGCCCATGTAGCAGCAACTCGAAGCAAGGGGAAAGTCAGCAAGAAACCAAATCCCCAAGGTTGCTGTTAAAGAAGTATTCCCATCTTGGGCATTCATAGCATACCAACAAGTTGGGTGCCGCTCCCTATTGAGAACAGGCCCTCACACTCCACTGTGCAAAATGGAAAGGTGGCTGTGGATGCGCAGCACTCCTCATTCTCTGTGCTCAGAACTCTGACTGAGCTAATTGGAAAAATGAGTCTTACGCGCCACCACCTATATATTTTGCAGGCCTGTTTGCAAGATAAGTGCAAATCTTAGTTTTGTAACCTGCACTTATTAGATATTTATGGCCTATCCCATCAATGTCTGATAAAGGATTTTTCCCATGATACAAATACGATAGCTGATCAGCTCACTGCCTGGTGAAGAATTGTTTGTCTACATCAGGGGTGTCAAACTCAAATACACCATGGGCCAAAATGGAAAAACTTGGGACAAACTTGCGAGCCAACCGTAATGTTTAGAATGATCTCGCTTTGTCCTGTGGTCTTCACGGTGCTTTTTATCTGCTGTGTCTCCATTTGGAGTACCCTGCTGCCTGCAGAGATGCTGCGGCTGAGAAGGAGCTGGAAGGGTTAAGTGTTTAGGTTCCGGACCTGGTTTCTACCTGTGAGCTCCTCTTATATTATCAGTTGTCCCGCTATCGGGGTTGTTTCACCTGCCATGTGAGTGAGAGCACTGTTATGACAGCTCCTGGCTTTTTCCAGAAGCACACTGCCTGACTGTTAATCGCTGAGGTCCAGATTTGGCCCACGGGCCTGAGCTTGGCACCACTGGTCTAAATACTGGCTATCTGCAGCGGCAGGGCTTAAAAGCGTACTGCATACTGATACAAATTGAACTCGGTACTACCACTGTATGTAGTAAGCTATAATCACAGTTGTGGGTGTCCAGAGTTTTGTTTGAAATCAGTTTATGCTGTGGGACTACAGGTTAGACCGATTACTTGGATGCCTTTGCCTCCATTAACATAAAGTTGATGATGATTCGATAGTGTCACTATGTTGAATGCTTATGCACATGAGATCTTAGACGGTCAACTTGGCGGTAACAAAGTGTGTGATAGGGTAGGTAGCAACACTGACAATTCAGTAAACTGACAATTCATGAAACTGACACTATGCTAATCAGAGCTATGGTTCATGCCCCATTGCATACTTAGGTTACCGCCCACTTGTCTAGGACCTTATTTACATATCGGATGCAAAAAAAAAAAAACACTACCAAGTGGTTGCTATGTAATACTACATATTCCCCATAGATTTTTCTGCAGAGGGACAGTATGATTGGCCGCTGCTTTCCCTGGCAATAACAGCTGATCATTGGAGCTTTAGGAGTCTAGACTCTGCAATCCATTACCTCTATAATGTATTAGCCCATGTACTTTTAAAGCAGATGTACCCTAACAAGAAAGAAAGATCAGTTCGATGTATGTGGATGCTTCACTAGTTGTGCATACTGAGACATTTATTTATTTTCTTGGTACCTAACTAGGAATCTATTGACTTTTTTTTTTTTTTTCTTTAGAGTAAAACATTTTGTTAAAAAGCAAACTTTAAAGGCTATGGACATTTTTGCATTAAGGGAAGGTGAGGAGGTTGTGCGCACAGATCAGAGTGGGGGGTGCATCCAAGCTATCGGGGAAGGCAGATCACACAGTGTAGGTGGAGAGGAATGTGGAGGGAAAGAAAATCACAGGCTGTTGGAGAGTTAGAAGAGAGGAGCATTGCATACAGTGTCTGAAGAGTTTGAAAAGAGAGGAGCATTGCCTATTCCTCCGCATCAGTGTCTGTGTACAAGATAGAAAGGATCCTTCAAAGACATTAGGAGAAAACGGCACGGGAATAAAGCTGTACTGATGCATAAAAGCAGCAGTATACAGGCAGTCCCCAACTTACACTGTTGCGACTTACATCTGTCCCCTAGTTACAAACGGTGACTTACGGGGAATGCTGGCACTTGTAGTTACATGTTCCACAGCAGATAGTAACTGTGGAATGAAAAGTTCCAGCATGCCACAGCAACACATGAGGTGAAATCTTCTTAACATGGGCAAAAAAAATGTAAAAACCCTTCTCTACACTATCCAAAACTAAAAACAAACCTTATTTGCTGGAGTTACATTTAATAAATGTACTTGTTCCGACTTGCATACAAATTCAGCTTAAGAACAAACCTACAGTCCCTATCCCATACATAACCCGGGGACTGCCTGTACTGGACACGCATACTTCATATCCAGTATATATCACTGGGAGGGACACATCCACTTGGTAACTTGTTTTTAGTCAAACGTTTCCCAAGTGCATATCGGGGGCCTGAAGTAGAATGAATGAGGATTGCAGCCTTTAGCTACTTTTTATTTTTACTCGTGATATTGAGCTGGAAAAGACGTCCTATTTTCTTTTTTGTCGAATCTGTCCATAGCCTTTAAGACGCGTTATTTTTAGGTTTTTAAAATTCTGAAATTTTCACAAGGGGTGGCAGAAAGCCTGCATTACAGAATACTAACCAGAGGTGGATTAAATTTTTTACATTTTTTTTTAATTTTAAAGCACATTTTTCCCTAAAATCAGAAATCGCCGCTCCAGGAGGCATCGTTTCTGGTCCTCTTATGCCGAGCTGTCAAAAACGATTCTGACTTCTTTCATAGTCACTTAGTTATACGTTTCTAGTGACTACCGAACTTGCAGTAATTCCAGCTCCAAAAGAGGTGATTTATTTCATTTTTTTAGGGGAAAATTTTTTATACAAGATCAAATGATGGGAGAAAAGTTTAAGAGGAACAGAAAAAAAATAGGCGTCAAGACTAACCCCGACGGAGAGAGCACCAACCTCGTTAGCCTTTGAGTTGGCCAAGTAGGCACAGTCAATGCAGGCGATGTTGCCCAGCGTAGCCGGATGTGTCCTTGTAGTAAACTTGGCATGCTCCCCCTGTAGTTGTGATGTTTTTTATAGTTCTGTGAGCTTTTTTTTGTTGCCGTTCATTACATGGTTAAGCTATTGAACAACTTTTCTTTCTTAGAATACCATGTAATTTCCACTTTCAAGAGGAATCCTCTCGAACAGGCCTTCAGACGGCCCAATGTAAATCTAACCTCCAATCATCTTTTATATCATTACTGGATTGCTGTAAGCCATAAGGCCTCAGCATTCCTGGATGATATCTACCTCAGGATGACTGGAAGAAGCCCAAGGTAATGGTGGATAGCTCTGTGATTTTTCTGTTCCTCTTACATGTCAAGTGCCAGTGACTGACCATGAATTGAGCACCTAGCCAATGGGCCGTCCGCTGTACCCGAAGCATGTGTCCCGCATAACCTGTACTAACCATTTGGATGGTAGACCTGCATAAGATGCCTTACCGGCTGGATGACCTTTTTCTGGATCAACATTAACTCATCATAACTTTGAGGACCAGGTTCTAATTTTTTGGGTGGGGACTCTGTTTTGTTGGTTTTTCATGTCATGGCTGACTTTTGGAGGAGGTGACCCACTTAGAAATGAATTTACACAGTTTTTTTTTTTTCCCCCATGTTGATCCACTAAATTGGCTTCCGCCTGTAAGCGTCCTGTACGTTGAAAGGAATGCACCTGCGAGCCTGAAAATAAGTCTGTTTTAATTCTTGTTCATTTTGCTTTTTGTCGCGTTCTTGTTCTTGTTACTCCTTATTCCTTAGGTGTGCAGGTAATGCTCAGCCCAAAATGACTGGGATTTATATAGTCCCTTATAGAAAATATAATATTCCCAGAGACCCCATATGTTACAACTCCATATTAATACTGTAATATATTTAAAGGGGTTGTCTCAGTACAAGAATTGCTGCTTTTTTATGTTAAAGATCTTGCAAAAACAAGTCACTTTGCAATATGTGTCCATTATCAGTGTTCTACCTATTCCTAGATATCCCCTCTTGTATGGGCTGCATCAGCTCCTCAGGTCACTATAGCTACAGACCTGTTCAATCTGTCCTGATAGGCTGCCAGCACTGGTTGCTATAGCTACAGACCTGGCTTCTACTGCAGCCTAGTGGAACCCAGAAAACACGCCACTGAATTCAAAATGAAACCAAGAAAACAGGACTGAGGTAAGATGAATCAATGTAGTGAGACAACCCCTTTAAGTAAAAATATCTTACCAATATTCATCATAAGGCTCCTGATTCATGAATATAATACCAGAACTACTTTACAGTGACGCAAGAGAGCAGCAATGGATTGTACAGAATTATGGACTCTTTAGTTGCTAGTGAGGGTCTATAAAGGGAGCTACTTAGGTGCATAGTTGTAGTTCTGCAAGTGTAGGCATTATGGGAGCACCAGCTGTTTAACAGGATAGGTAGGTTCACTTTAAGAACAAATGTGAGGAACCTGCTAAGTGATTTTTGCTACCCTATATGAGAGCAGGTTGGGATAGGAGAGAAGCTGAGCTCTGTGATATATAGGGTTATATGATAGAGGAGAGAAGCTGAGCTCTGTGATATATAGGATTATATGATAGAGGAGCGAGATTGCTGAGTCTGGTTATATGATAGAGGAGAGGAGCTGAGCTCTGTGATATATAGGGTTATATGATAGAGGGAGAGAGGCTGAGCTCTGTAATATACAGTCATATGAAAAAGTTTGGGTACCCCTATTAATCTTAATCATTTTTAGTTCTAAATATTTGGGTGTTTGCAACAGCCATTTCAATTTGATATATCTAATAACTAATATTGCACATTTTGTATTAGTAAAATAAACCTCAGTTCAATACGGAAATATTACTGTGTCCAGCAGTTATTAGATATATGAAATTGAAATGGCTGTTGAAACACCCAAATATTTAGAACTAAAAATGATTAAGATTAATAGGGGTGCCCAAACTTTTTCATATGACTGTATGATTATATGATACAGGAGTGGCTCTGTGATATATAGGTTTATGTAGAGGAAGAGCTGCCCCTGTGATATATAGGTTATATATGGAGGAAAGACTTTGATTATGGTTATATGATAGAGGAGAAGGCTGAGCTCTGTGATATATAGGGTATATGATAGAGGAGAGGAGCTGAGCTCTGTGATATAATGTTATATGATGAGAGTAGAGGAGCTAGCTCTTGTGATATATAGGTTATATGATAGAGGAGAGGAGCTGAGCTCTGTGATATATAGTGTTATATGATAGAGGTAGAGGAGCTGAGCTCTGTGATATATGGGTTATATGATAGAGGAGAGAAGCTGAGCTCTGTGATATATTGGGTTATATGATAGAGGTAGAGAGAGCTGAGCTCTGTGATATAAGGGTTATATGATAGAGGAGAGAGCTGAGCTCTGTGATATAGAGGGTTATAGGATAGAGGAGAGAAGCTGAGCTCTGTGATATATAGGGTTATAGGATAGAGGAGAGAAGCTGAGCTCTGTGATATAGAGGGTTATAGGATAGAGGAGAGAAGCCGAGCTCTGTGATATAGAGGGTTATAGGATAGAGGTAGAGGAGCTGAGCTCTGTGATATATAGTCATTGTGGGTAATTTTAGCATCTACTGTATTTGACCTATAATCTTCTCTACTTAGACCCATGACGGCTGATGTGTAGACGCCCCTGGTTTCCCTGGTATAGCAGTGTGTTACCAGCACACCTGGGGAATAAGCCCAGGAAAGCCATTTTACATCTGAAATTTAACTATATAAACGTCTTTTTATTCCCTGTGACAGTGAAAGTGCATTGGAATTGAACGAGACTTTCATTTTCAGGCAGCTCATTCCCTTTGTAGAGGTATCCTTCTAATGCATCGTTGTTTGACTATTGTTTAGACCCACACTGACTACATGTTCTCACTGCATCTGATCCTTATTTCTCCTACAGAATATTATGTAAATGTTTCCTTCAAGATGAATCCCCTAGAACAGGCTCTCAGGCGCCCTAATGTTAACCTTCGAAACAACCCCCTTTTGCATCATTACTGGACGGCTGTCAGTCATATAGTACCTGCAGTGTTGTTTGATGCTATTCTCAGGTTGACAGGTCAGAAACCCTGGTAAGGAGGTTGCATTTAAAAAAAAATAGGAGGTGCTGCTAGCCTGGTGACGGCATGCTGAGAAGACGCAGGCTCAATGGCAAAAAAAAAAATGCTAAATTTTTGTAGCAAGCCGATATCGCTGGCCTCGAAGGGTTGTTTTATTTCGCCCTTATGTCGCTTTATTTCTCAGCATCATTCACCTTTTTTTTTTTTATTTTTAGCCTCTGGTCTCTAGATTTCTTTGTCTTGCCTCTTTCTCTCTTTCTCTGTGGACTCTTTCTCCCTCCAGCTGCAGAGGTCCTTATCTTTTGGTTTGTGTGCAGTGTTTCATATATATATTTAATTTTTTTTTTACTTTTAAGCCACATTCTCTGTATTTGATGGTTTGGAGCAAAATTATAATGCATTTAATTAATTATAAGAAGATGAAGTATCCCTTATGTCTCTATACCAGGGGTCTGCAATGTCGGCTCTCCAGCTGTTGGGAAACTGCAACTCCCATCATGCATTTATATGATCTAGATCAGTGGGCATGATGGGAGAGCTGACGTTGTAGACCCCTGCTCTATACCAAGGAAAAAAATTATGACAGTCCTTCTAAACTGGAAAAAGAATATGCTTGGTGTAGACTTGCATTAGGGCACCAGATCCGCTGTGCTTCCTCCCTTTGCAGACATCTGTCAGTGCACTGAGGGTGATCGGAAGGGCTGGCTGGAGAGTTGACAGAGCAAAAAAAAAAAAAATATATATATTATCCCAGCTTAGTTGTCCCCTGTTCTCTAACAAAAGAGCGCCATGGTTGTGCTGACAGATGCTTGTAGGGGAGAACCAGCGCTCATACACCTCATCCCCATGTGTCTCTTAAAGGGAATGTGTCATCAAAAATGACTTATTGTTTAACTCACGTTTTTATGTTAAACACTTTTTTTAAGAATTTTTGGTTATATTTATTTTTAATTTTTCATATAACTTTAAATATTTTTTAATAATCCTTAAAGGGGTTTTGCCACCATGTAATGTTGACGTGGGAACCTCCAAAATGGGTATTTAATCACTTTTCTAAATATATGTGATTAAAAAAAGTGAAAACTCTGAGAGCTACAGCATTTCTCAATCCTCCTTGGTTACCTCAATGCTTTCCCTAGTCACGACCCAGGAGCTGACAGGCCGCGCTTGCGTGTAACACTTCTTATCTGATGACAGGCAAAATTAATGAGCTTTTAAGGCACCGGGTCGACAGTGCAGTCTGAGGCTGTCTTGCTGTATTGAGTATCCACTCTTGTACTGTTTATTATTTCACTTAAGTTTTGAGACGCTCCCTTGGATTCCTCACTCCCCCCTCCCTCTCTCCCCTGCAGCTTCATAACTCAGGGTGATTTGTTTACATCCTGCTTTCGTGCTGACAGGAGCTAAGTAAGTGCGTCTTGGCAAATCCCCTTTAAGTCCTGCAGTTTTCACTTTGGCCACTAAGCCTAATAACAGTCTGACACTTCCTGCCCTATAGATAAAGATTCTCAGTAGTCTGCTCATTATTAACACAAGCAGGGTCAAACTGAAAGGAGACATCAGTGTGAACAGATAACACAGGATCCACCAGTCACAAGAGGAGATGGTCACAGCTCTCACCCCCTCCTCCCTGCAGAGTGAATTCTTCCCAGGTCACACAGCATGACTTGAAAACTCTCCTATACAAGTCTATGGGACATAAACAGTATTAAGACTCCTATGTGCATGAAGCCGCTGTAAAGCATCTCTCTGACTGCTGTTAAAGCTGTGCAAACAAGGCCTAGTGGCCAAAGTGAAAACTGCAGGACTTAAGAATGATTAAAAAATATTGAAAGTGATATGAAAAATTAAAAAGAAATATAACCAAAAATTCTTAAAAAAAAAATGTGTTTAACATAAAAACGTGAGTTAAACAGTAATTAATTTTTGATGACACATTCCCTTTAAGCTACTGGTTGTAGACCACTGAATCGGGAACCCCGCATTGAGCATTCTAGCGCCAGACCATCATAGGTTTGCTATTCATTCATTCGTTCATTCATTTATTTGTCGTCCTGATTGCATGCAGTATTTTTCTTTATTTTTTTTCTTTATTTTTTTCTTTTAAGCATTCGAACCATTCAGAGGTGCAGTGCATTAACATAGATTTACCTAACTAACCAGAGAATTTTACTGTGCTTCTGTTGCCATCAAGCCTGCCACATTTCTCTGCATTAAGTTATTGCCGCTATTAAAGCTTGCAGAAAAATGCAGCATTTACTGCAGTGTTTTTGAATGCTTCTTACTATGTCTCAGCCATTTTTATATTTTGGGATCAGAATTAAAACTCCATTGCACAAGGCCTTTTCTTTGGGAGATCCTAAAAGTATATCATGGCTGACAATCTTAGACTTTTTTTTTTCTCCAGTAGCTCTGATACTGTTGTTTTTATGTGCATTTATTAACAACACTTGTCTGCTCTTTGTAATGTACTATGTCCCTGATGATGGGGCCTAAGAAGGTCAAAATTCATTCCCGGTTGCAGCCTCGTGCCGTTGTCCCGGACTCGCCCCCGATCCTTGCCCTGTTTGTAAAAACACAAGTGTAAATTCATTGTTAATCTTTTCTTCTTCTCATTGAAGAGCAGTGTCCTTCTGTATAGAGCTGCTGTTTCAGACTCCTCCAAGATGGTTTTAAATAGGATCCCTACCAAGACAGCTGAACACTCCAGATAGGAGTTGATTCATTGCCTGGATCTGGCCTCGCAACGCTGACCCAGCAGTTTTGTTTTTTTTTTCCCCTTCTGTACACTCAATTCTCTCTTCTTTTCACTGCAGTAAGGCTCTTTCAGTATCTGGGTCACTGTGAGGTAATAAAACACTGCAGGTCACAAGCTTAATAAGTAGCTCACTTTATTTTTTTTTCCCTCTAAATTGCAAACTTTTCCAATGCAGCCGCATTCTAGATGTAGAAGCTTAGGTAAGGTAGACCTCCTATGGCTTAAGAGGCTTCAAAATTTGCATTGGCGTCCTTGAGAAACTGCTCACCAACTGCAAGGTGGACTCGGAGGCCACAGTTTAGCAATCTTCAAGAAATGCTCCACTTTTAACAACATTTCACTCATTTTGAAGCATTGCCTATAAGCCTCCATACACAAGCTGTATCTCCACCATAAGAACGGAACCCAGAGATGTCAAGCTAGTAGGCTGCTTAGTACAGGAGCTAGAGCCCCAAAAATTGCTGTCTGTAGATGGTTGTCTGGTTTGGCTCATGTCCATAGTCATGTTTCAAAGCTCTTTTATAACTCAAACATTGACTTACATGGTAGCTACCCTGTTTCCCCGAAAATAAGACGGTGTCTTATATTAATTTTTTGCTCCTAAAGACGAGCTAAGACTTATTTTTAGGGGATGTCTTCTTTTTCCATGAACAAGAATTCACATTTATTGTTGAACTAAAATCAACATGTATTAATAAACTGTAGTGATTTCATCACAAACATCAGCATAAGCATTTGCATAAAAAAAAATGCACTAGGTTTTATTTTCGGGGGATGTCTTAATTTTGGGGAAACTGGGTACCTGTAGGTGGCACTGGAGAGCGTTTTCCTCCTCCAGGAGGAGAGCTAATTTGCATACCTTTTTCCCATGGAGTATGGCTTAAAGGGAATCTGTCGCCAATTTTTTTTTCACCAATTAAAACAAGATACAAATACATATTCTTTTTTTTTTTTTCTTTGCCGTTTTTATTTTCTAATTGTAGAATTCTCATTTTGGTCATCTGTATAAGATAATGGGGGCAGCCATCTTGCTTTTATAAGCATTTAGAGAGGTGCTACACAGCAGCTTCGTGGACATAGGAGCCTGTGGACTAGATCAGACCCACTGACTTCTATAGGAGAGTTTTCTAGGCATGCTCTACAATCTGGGAAGAAGTCGATGTGCAGGGAGGGTGAGAGGGGAGCTGTGACTATCTAATATTGTGACTGGTGAATCCTGTGTTATCTATACACATTGGTGTCGCCTTTCAGTGCAACCCTGCTTGTACGGATTCTGAGCAGACTGCTGAAAATACCTCTCTACAGAACAGGAAGTGTCGGACTATTATTGGGTCTAGTGGCTAATATAAAACTGCAGGAATCGAGAATACTGAACATGATATGGAAAATCCAAAAATTATAACCAAAAATTCTTTAAAAATGTTTTACATAAAAAAAAAACACGCGTTAAACAAGAAGTCCTTCTTTGACACATTCCCTTTAAGAGTTTAACTTTTGCTAGCTGCATCTCCTCACTGAGAACCAGTACCCTACCCTGCCAGAGACTGCACGACTAAAAGGTCTATTATGTGTTTAAAAGGAGATTTTTGTGTGCGAGTCTTCCTACCCCACCCCCTCCCATGAGTTCCATGTTCTACCTCTTTGTGCTTGTGCAGCGAGGAAGTCTTTGAATGGAGCCGCAGTGTACGTGTTTGGCCTCTGCTCCATTCAAGGTGTATGGAAGCGACGAAGAGTACAGCACTCTATTTTCATCAGACCGGTCGAGTTGCTGAACTTGCACGCTGCTGCTTCAGTCAAAGACTTTCTCACTGCATGAGCTCAGTGACGTGGAAGCAGGGACTGCAGCACCCCATTTTAGCCATTGTTGGCGGTCCTAGTTATCTGATATTTATCACTTATCTAGTGGATAGGGGAAAAATGTCTATGGTGGGAAAACGAATGGAATGCAAATATTACAAGTTTTGCAAACCTGTATAGAGGAAGAGCGGCCTGTGGATAGAGCGTGAAAGGTTGTAAAAATGCTGTCCAAAAGTGGAGGTTTCTTTTAAGGGTGTGTTAACAAATTTCCTCCCCAGAACCCCTTTTCTGCTTCAGAGATCCCCTTTCAGTGCATTAGTTTGTCTCAAAATGAAAAATGTACTCCACTTTCATGATCCTCTAACAATTGATGTATTTAGCTAGAGATCCCCCACATGGTCTTAAAAGCATTTTTTTTTCTCTCACTTTCTTTCACGTCAGTTCCATGCTATTGAACAAAAGTTGCACATAAGAGGGCAGAGCTTAGGGAGAAACTACAAATTTGTGTCGAATGGAGCCCAAACCAGCCTAATCGCTTACTACTTATAGCACTACAGCTTAATTTAGCAAGAACCAGAAGGATTTCAGGAGGATTTCAGCATCAAAATCCACAAAGAAACGGATTTCCGCGTCCAATGCGCAAAGAAACGGATTTCCGCGGCAAAATCTGTTAAACGGATTTTCAGCATCAGAAGCGAGAGAACTTTATTAGCACCAAAATCCATAACGAAAAGGATTTTAGCGCCAAAATCCGTAAAAAAAAGAATTTTTTTGCGACTGAAGCGACAGAATTTTATTAGTGTCAAAATCTGTAAATAAAAGTATTTTAGCGCAAAAATCCGTTAAACGGATTCTTTCGCCAAAGTCCGTTAAAAGAAAGCATTTTTAACGTCAGAAGTGAGAACTTTATTCGCAGAAAAATCTTGATTTGCGCAAAACTCATTAGCGACAAAAGCACGATCACGTTATTAGGAACGAGGACACTTGTCTGCTTCTTCTCTGGCAGCCTTGCTGAGCAGACATTCACTATCTGTTCCGCTGGGCTCCACAATCATGGCTCCCTGCTCCCTGCAGACAATAGAGCAGAGCTGAGCTCACAGCAGGGAGGGCTGGGAGGAATCTCACTGAAGCTAATGAGACGGGAATCATCTCAAGTCTCTTACCTACAGTGTTTACTTTATGGCAGCTTCCTGTGTGTCGTGCAATTCACACAGCAAAGGGCTGTCTCTGAAGGGGGCAGGGCTCACACACACAGGAATCTCTAAACTTTCTTTATAGGCTCACAATGAAAATTACAGCAACTGAGAAAAAAAGGGTTATAGAAAACACACATATTACTGCAAAAAAAAATTTGCGACACAATCCCTTTAAGTGCATGTCCATCCTCTTCATTAACTATTCATTGACTTTGTTCCTACACAGGTTAAAGAGTACCCATCACCTCCACATAAACACACAAAAATTGATAGTAGATGAAATTATAAGACTTTTCTCAAATACATGTCATTAGCAAATCAGAGGATTTACCTCCGTGTTACAGGGGGACAGATTTTACTTTCAATTTGTAATGCAGTAGATCCTTATCTAGAAGGAATACTTCAATGGGAGATACCAACTGTGCAAGGGGAGCTGAGGTCATAGCTACTTGTACAGGATAATCGGAGTCTCTCCCTACTTACAGTACAGCAGGCACAGCACACTGAGACAGAGGTTACCTGTTGCTTCAGCCTCCTCCTCCATAGCACACAGGCATCTGTATTACACCGCTGCTGGTCTAAATATGATGTAGACTTACAGGCTCTCCCCCCTGCACAATGGACTCTCCCAGCTCAGAAATGGTTACATTCACACAACTGTCAACATAGTGATCCATCAAGCTGTCCTGTGCCAGCGCTTTTTTTTTTTTTTTTTTTTTTTTAAACTGAATTATAGGTGAAATGCTTTGAGTTGCCTAATGAAGCATATTTGAGAAAGTATTTTTATTTGTCTGGTTACTTCATGAGGTTCCTCTGGAGATGATAGGTTCTCTTTAAGGCTGAGTTTGCACGGCATATAGCGTCGCGTACCTGTGCATGCCACCATACACCCGCTGTTGAAAGTGCGCGCAGGCCAGTGCTACTGCTCCACCTCCTATTCACTTTCATTTTCCCCTGTGTGTATGTGCCCAAAAGCAGTGTCACATGTCATTTCTTTTTACGGGCGTGTACTGTGCACTGGGGCATACGCCGGTGTATCACAGCGCTCAATGAGTGCTTTGATTTTACCATATTTGCGGGGCGTACTTTGGACGCATTGCAGAATAATTATGCGCTGAAGTACGCCCAGCAAATACGTTGTGTGAACATATTCTAAAATCTCATGCTTATTTATTTCCTGGTGTTTCTTTAGAGGGATCAGTGCTCCAAATCTCTTGCACAGACCTAGTTAAATAACAAAATAATTTCTGGCTCCCTGCAGCCATCACTAGGGAGAGCTTATTACACATATTCAAACACTAAACTGAAAAAAAAAACAAAACAAACACAGTATGTAGAAAGTTCCTCAGCTCCCTCCAGTTACGCTTGTGGGCAGCCAAAATTCTACACAGAATTTTGACCCTAAAAGGTGGAAATTCATTTTAAGAATGTACCTGATGCTGTAAAGTTACATAAGCTCACAAACCAGAAAACACCGATCATTCTTGCATTGTTTCCTTGGGCGGATTGAGTCTGGGGAAAGAACTGCATTCGGTTCCAAAAAAAACAGACAAATTTTCCCTTTTGGTTTCAGATGCATTAGCTGCCAAGAGATCTTGTAACACGTTAGTGTAATCTTCTCAAACAGAAAAAGCATTTAGGTTAAGTGCTTTATTATCAATATCCACTTTCCTCCAGGCCGAAGATAAATCCTCGACATGCCATTAAATCTTTTGACAGCAGGATGTGTCAGGGACCCAAAACATGTTGCTTTGTGGTGTGTTTTGGAGCATAGCAGCCAAATACCTATCGAATAAGGTCGCGTTCATTTATCTATTAGATGGGTTATGTTTCAACTCGTGCTCTTAGGCTTAGCTATAGGGAGCGTAGAAATAAGTCGTACCTAAGCCTTGCTGCAGAAGGGGGCTGAAAGGCCTATTTGCCACATAAGAAAGCACATGAAAGGTGGGGGCCTAAGTTAATAGTATTAAAAGAGTATCTTTGCTGCATAGAGCATGTGAATGGGTGTTCAGTTATAAAAATAGCCATTTAGTGAGTACTGGCGAGTGACATAGTCACATAATATACTTTCCATTAGCCAAGACTATAGTGTTTAGTCAGGCATGCATGGCTTGCTTGATTATGGCCCCTAATTGATAGTTTCCCTGTCCCCCTTAAATGCCAGAATTTAAATGTAAACTCTATAGGTCACGTATTATGATAAAACATTAGATTTGAGTTATAAACTCTCTTGAACCCTTTGCCGCTTAAAGAGAACCGGTCACCTAGGTTATGCCCCCCTTGCAGAGGGCAGCACTAGCTAGTGTCAGACCTGCTGTTTCCAGCGCTGTGTCCTTTATTCTGTAAGGTGCTGGAGTTTGAGTATTTAAAGGGAACCTGTCACCTAGGTTATGTCCCTCTTGCTGAAGCAGCACGAGCTAGTGTCAGACCTGCTGTTCCCAGTGCTGTGTCCCTTATTCTGTAAGATGCTGCAATTTTAGAGCATTTACCCCTTAAATCTTATTCATGAGCTGTCGTTAGCTCCACCCACCAAAGGTTAGCTCCGCCCACTGACAGTTATTCACATGTTTCTACCTATTATAAGTAATAGGTTTGTCAGTTGAGGTGGGCGGGGCTAGCCTTCGATTGGCCGGGTTTGAAAAAAACTGACTCTCTGAAGGACTTTTCGAATGACTCTTCTGGCTGAAAACTGTAGATTTGAGCATTAAATACACGAAAACTACAGCATCTTACAGAATAAGGGAGCAAGCAGCGTACTTGACACTAGCTTGTGCTGTCCTCAGCCAGGGGGGCAAAAACTGTGACCGGTTCTCTTTAATGCTCAAATCTGCAGTTTTCAGCCAGAAAAGTCATGAAAAGAGTCAGTTTATTTCAAACCCCGCCCACCTGTGGATATCCCCGCCCACCTCAACTGATAAACCTATTACTTTGAATAGGTAGAAACATGTGAATAACTGCCAGGTGGGCGTGGCCAGTCTTTGGTGGGCGGGGCTAACACCTGCTCATGTATAAGATTTGAAGGGTAAATGCTCTAAAACTGCAGCATCTTACAGAATAAGGGACACAGCGCTGGAAACAGCAGTCCTGACACTCAGCAAGGGGGGCATAACCTATGTGACATGTTCTCTTTAAAGAGGTTGCCAAGAGTTAAAAAAGAGATCCTACTGTTTTGTCCCAGAAACTGTCACTTTTGTCTATGGTTTGTTTCTGGTATTTCAGCTCATGTGTAAAAGAGTGGGCATGAGCTGCATTACCAGCCCATGGCTGAGAGGGGTATCATGAGGGCACACTACACCACAACCACACTTCTCACTACGTTTGTGCTAGCTTTTCCCGCAGGTGTATACATAGATACAGCTTGCTTCAGTTCTCTGATCTATAGGACACCATCTTTACCTGCCTGGCCTCCCACCTATACTAGAAATATCCCTACCCACTTCCCAACAGTTGTTGCCTCCCCAACCTAGCTGACACCTAGCTACAGGGCCAGGAACAGAGATGGCTATGTTCCTGGCCTTGTAACCCCAGACATGAGGATCCCCCTTTGTCAGTCCATCTTCGCTCTGCAACACAATTGCAGGATAGAGATGCAAGATCAATTGGGGACCAAAAATTGACCCCCTCGGTCTGCTATTTAAGAGCTTCTGTTGGGTATAATATACTGCAACATATAAGTATTGCAGTGTATTATACAAGAGATTGAATGCTCAGGTACCCTAATGGTGCTTAAAGACCAAGCAGTTTTTATTTATTTATTTTTTCTTAAAAGGGATGTTCCCATCTGAGACATTTTACATTTAGATAGGATTTGCACTTAGAGCCTTATGTATGAAAACTAAGACTGTCTTTGTTGGACCTAGCAACTAATCAGAGCTCAGCTTTCAGTTCATGCTGTGGAAAAATAAAAACTGAGCTCAGTCTTACTACTAGACCGTTTTCATACATAAGATCCTTAGTGTCTGATAAGTGTGGGCCCTTGAAAAGCTCTGTACAGATAGATAGTAGATTGCGCTTGCGCACTATTCTCTATTCTGTTCTATCGGAGTTCCAAGTACAGCCGAGCACATCACTGAGCTGTATTAGGGACTCCCATAGAACAGAATGGAGATTCCTATTCTCATGACAGGTGCAGGTCACAGATGTAGGGCCTGCAGTTACCCTCCCATGGAAATCAACGGCCATGTTCCAACCACCACTCGTAGTGAGCAGACAGGGCATGTTCTCGAGATGGATGTGACCTGTAGCTATGACACATTGATGGCATCAATCAATGTCTTTGTAGCAGGAATACATCTTTAAGGGGTTCGAACCTATTCCTTTGCCCTCCACCCAATCCATTTGCCTCGCGCACTCTCCATATTATCTTTGTCTTTTTAAAGGCCATCACTCCCATCATCATCCACTCACTTTGCCCAGTCCCAGAACGTATGGATGGCTGTACACCAGCAGGCGGTCATCATCCCGCACTCACATTGCCTAGTCCCAGAACGTATGGGCGGCTGTACACCAGCAGGCGGTCATCATCCCCCACTCACTTTGCCCCGTCCTAGAACGTATGGGCGGCTGTACACCAGCAGGCGGTCATCATCCCCCACTCACTTTGCCTAGTCCCAGAATGTATGGGCGGCTGTACACCAGCAGGCGGTCATCATCCCGCAATCACTTTGCCTAGTCCCAGAACGTATGGGCGGCTGTACACCAGCAGGCGGTCATCATCCCCCACTCACTTTGCCTAGTCCCAGAATGTATGGGCGGCTGTACACCAGCAGGCGGTCATCATCCCCCACTCACTTTGCCCAGTCCCAGAACGTATGGGCGGCTGTACACCAGCAGGCGGTCTTCATCCCACACACTTTGCCCAGTCCCAAAGAACGTAAATGGGCGGCTGTACACCAGCAGGCGGTCATCATCCCGCAATCACTTTGCCTAGTCCCAGAACGTATGGGCGGCTGTACACCAGCAGGCGGTCATTGACTAAGCCGTGTACTACAGCACGTCCATAAACTTTGTAAAAATCTGTGTATTTGCCGTGAATATATGAGCGGGTTAATTATAAATGTCTCTGGAAACAAAGTGGGCTCTTTCTTCAAATTCCAGACAACTCCTTTTCCTTGCATATCTCTGTTAGGCTACAGAGTGCCCATGAAAAATAATCGGACTGCTGCATGCCCTGCTTTCCTATTCCTTATGCTATACATAGTGGTTACCTCTTCTTCTATGTCCCCACTATAGAAGCCCCAGCAATCTAGCTATTGCAGAACCACAATTCCCAGAACACACCGCTGCAAAAAAAATAAAAAATCCTCCCCTCTTAGTGGAAACAGCTGCATTGCATAGTACAGTGTGTCCAAAGCTTAGCAAAATGTGTTCTGTTCCAAGCTGACCTAATCCTGAGCTTTCTGTATTCCCTGTCTGTCTGTCCTACTTTAATTTCTATTACATTTGCAAATTAAAGCCTTCACTTCCTTAAGTGGAAGAATAATTTCATTTTTTTAATAGAGCCGATTTTTCACGGTTTACCTGCACAGTTGTGTTTTTGCTACAATGTGAATTCCGTTCCTCTTTTTTATGCGAAGTTTAGCTGATTTTTATGCACTGAAGTGAGTTTGAACACCTAAGTGTTCAAAAACACAACTTTGCAGCAGGTTTTGTAGGAAGTTGGGGCTCCACCCCAGATTAGCTCACGCTGGGTGTGCAGTAATCATTCTTGGCTTTTTTTTCTTTTTTTCTCCTCCCACCTTGGTTAAGGATGATGAAGACTATCACTCGTCTACACAAAGCCATGATGTTGCTGGAATATTTCACGAGTAACTCCTGGGTGTGGAGTAATGAAAATACCAACATGTTACTGAACCAGCTCGGTCCAGATGACAGAAAGGTGAGGTTTGCATGTATTGTCCAGGCTGTGTAGATGATGCCTTGTGATAAGACACCACCCTTGTCTGTCCGTTTCTAATCAAGGGGTGTCCCCAGATTTCTTGCTGTTTGCTTAAAGAGGAAAGGCGAATACGTGAGAATAATAATAATAATAATCTTTCTATAGCGCCAACATATTCCGCAGCACTTTACAAATTCAAGGGTAAACATACAGACATTACACATTAAAAGTACTTACAAATGAGACACAAGGTGTGAGGGCCCTGCTCGCAAGAGCTTACAATCTATTAGGGTGTATGGGTGAAACATACGGTAAGAAGTGCCAAGTTTACAGTGGTCCGGCCATGTTTCATAAATAGGGGGTGGTTTACATGAAAAATGGATGAACCTGCCACCCAGACTGTACATCTATATACAGATAAGTGCCTGTGAGTGCCCAAGTGCAGGGAGTGACAGATGTGTGTGATAGCAGTTAGGGATCTTGGTGGGCCAGACCGAGAAGATGTATTTTCAGGGCCCTCTTAAAACTGTGAGGGTTGGGAGTGTGCCTGATTGCCCGCGGTAGCATATTCCAGAGAATTGGTGCCGCACGTGTGAAATCTTGGAGACGGGCATGGGAGGTTCGGATGATTGAGGAATGTAGTCTGATATCATCAGCAGAGCGGAGAGCACGGGTAGGGTGGTAGACAGAGACTAGGGAGGAGATGTAGGGAGGAGCAGCGCTGTGGAGAGCTTTATGGGTGAGAGTGCTGAGTTTATACTGTATCCTGTACTGGATAGGCAACCAGTGCAGTGACTGACACAGGGTAGAGGCATCAGTATAGCGGCTGGAGAGAAAGACAAGCCTGGCTGCTGCATTCTGGACAGATTGGAGAGGGGAGAGTTTGCAGAGAGGGAGACCGATAAGCAAGGAGTTGCAGTAGTCAAGACGAGAAAGAATAAGAGCAGTAATGAGAGTTTGAGTGAGAAGATATTTGCCACGATGCAAACCCTTTCCATCAGCCATGGTTCTGAATACCCTGTTTCCCTGAAAATAAGACAGTGTCTTATATTAATTTTTGCTCCTAAAGATGAGCTAAGACTTATTTTTAGGGGATGTCCTATTTTAACATGAACAAAAATCCACATTTATTAATATACTGTAGTGATTTAATCACAAACATCAGCATAAGCAGCCAAACTCTGAATTGCATAAAAAAAAATGCACTATGTCTTATTTTTGGGGAAACAGGGTAGCTGGCACGTCATACTATATTTTCCCTGTAGGGGGCATTTCAAGGGAATGTACAGGCAGAGCCACAAGTTACTCCAGCTGTTTACTGTGGGTTGTGAACGGACACTTCCGTCAGCAGTATTTTTGTTTAACTTCAATATTCCTGTAAAACGTTTATTTTTTTTCAGCATTTTTTTTAAATTATTTTATTAGCAGTTCTATGCCATTAAAATGACACACAAAATCTTGCCTTCCTCTAGTTGTGATAGGGAATAACTAAAACTCTGGAATGGCAGTGCAAACTAATTTCCATTTGCTTGAAGAGATGGTTATCTGCATGTAGTCTCATTTCAAATAGAAGGTAATGACCTAATGATCACTCTATCGTTCTCTGGACAGTCCTAGATAAAGATTAGGCTAGATTGGAAGGGCACTGACAAGCAATACATGAAATGATAATGGGTTAAGCTTTTTTTTTTTTTTTTTAACTGGGTGGGTTTACAACTTTATTAACGCCTACCAGGTCCTGCCAATAAGGGTATTACACGGCGTTTTTGGATACGTTTTTGTTACGAAAGCACGGTAAATGACCAAAACGCGGTTTTCGTGTTTTGGATGTTTTTTTGCTGCAGCAACGCACCACTATATTTTTTAAATAGGGCTCCTGCTGTTCCAAAAGATCAAAATTGACATGGAATTCTTTAAAAGGATCAAAAGACCATTAAACCCCGCTGAACACCAGTGCGTGTTGTACATTGAAAACCATATAAATCACATTGCACATTGTTAGATGCGGGTTCAGGTCCGTTTAGGGTCCGAAACACGGATCCAAATACGCATCTAAAAATGGATCCAAAAATGCCGTGCGAACATCCCCTAACACACTGCTCAGGCACATAGTGGGCATGGAAGAGAACCATCAAGCAATTCTCTCACTGATCACATAGGGGATGTCGGAGAGACAAACCAGGAAGTCATGTACATTGGGAAACTTTTTTTTCTTTTTTTATAAAAAGGTATGAAAAACAAAACACCCAATTTGTGCAAAAAAAAAAAAAAACATATAATAGTTACGTATTGCTTGTCAATATTTTTAAAAAAAAAAAAAAAAAAAGGTGGTCATGTCACTTTAAAGGTTTGACTCATGGCAGTCAAATTATTGTTCAGTTTGCTGTATTTGGTGAGACAACCCTTTTAAGGACCTTTACTTACATGGTTGACTTCTAGGGCAAATATATACAAGTGGTGTAATTACCATAGTTGTGGGGGCTAGATCGTTAGGGGCAACATCTGCAAGATTATGAGCAGGGGTAAGCCACCTTTCCCCCTGCCCTGTAATTTTCTAAAAGTTTCTGTTTACTTGAGTGTTTAATTTCGATGTCCGGCAGCTGCATTGGGCAGAATACATGGAGAACTACTGTATGGGAACAAAAAAATATGTTCTCAATGAAGAAATGTCAGGCCTCCCTGCTGCCAGGAAGCACTTAAACAAGTAAGTGGTCAGCTACTCTGGTATCGTATATATGTATTTGTTAGTAGTTATTGTTGTGTTGTAATTTTTGTGTGTATTATTTTATATATATATAAAAAAAATTAAAAAAAAAAAAATAATTAAATAACAACCCACACACCATACACTCTTAAACAAAGACTTTGAAAAAACCCGAACTACCAAGAAACAACCTTAAAAATAGAAATAATAAGTCCGGTCGACAAAAAAAAACACCTTTGGAAGTCGAAAAAGAAAAAGACAACGAAATAAACCCCGGTCAGAAAGAGGTGTAACAGCATTTTTACCCCCCATACATTTTGGACCACCGTACGAAGAGGCGCTAGACCGCAACACTGCTGCACCTCACTAATACATAAAGAGCAAAAGACTGATACCGCACTGTACAAAGAGAGGCCACAGACGCCAATCACTGCAGCACCTCACTAATACAGTAAGAGCAGCACAGAACAGAGTACCACATTTATGTAGAGAAGCATGCACACCCCAACACTACATCATCCTTTCATGTAAGTTCAGCACCGGACATGATACCGCACTGTACGTAGAAGGCGCAATAGACCCCAATCACTGCATGACTCATAAACATTTAAAAGAGTACAGGACAAATTTGAAGCACTGTACTTTGAGAGGTGCTATTTACCGCCAATCACTGATGCACCCACTAATCATGCAAAGCAGTACAGGACATGTGTACCCCTGACTTGAGGGGCACTAACCCCAATCACTGCATGCACCCCACTAATAAAGTAAAAGGAGTACAGGACATGTAGTACCGCACTGTCGTAAGGTCAAAAAGACCCCCAAACACGCAGCAATTTCAGTGAAGAGGTTTTTTAAAGAAAAAATGTTTTGATAATTGGTTGGATCTTCCCTCATCACAGGAGCACAATCAGCATCTGGGGGCATTGTATTCGAGTGTGGTTTCAAGAACGGGGCCTTATTTATCAAAAAGTCTAAGGCCGTGTTCACACGGCTTTTCCCGAGGGTTTGTGCCCGGGCCCCCCAAAAAAGGGGGGGAAGGGGGGGGGGACCCGGGGGGCGTCCCCCCCGCGCCCCGTTAAATAATGGCATTCACTTTCTCCCCCCGCGGGGATTTCCACGGGGAGGGCGACGGAATCCACTGTTCTCTATAGAGCGTGGATTACCTAATGACGGGGCGGGTTGGGCCCCTAATGAAAAGCAAAACCGGCGCGGAATACGGCGCCAATCCGCGGCAAATAACCTGGAACGGGGCCTTTAAACAGTCAACTGTCTTTTTGCCCTAGCAACCAGTCCGAGCTCAGATTTCATTTTGTAACCTGCTCTGGAAAAGTGAAAGCTGAGCTCTGATTATTTGCGATGGGCAACAAAGACAGTCTTAGGGCATGTTCAGACGGTGTGTTGAGTCCATGTGAACATACGTTATTAGATGCGTGTTTGGATCCGTTTTTTGGGAAAGTGCATGTGATTTCCATTGTTTTTAATGAAAACACCACGGGTTCTGACGAGTGATCCTGAGGTGTTTTACTTGTGTTTTGGGATCCTTTCAAAAAATTGTCAGTCAATTTTTGATCCGTTACAAAACAACCCCATTTAAAACTATGGGGTCGCCACATATTTATAGGTTAAAAAAAAGAACTTGTCCATCAATTCAACCAAGGTGGGGAAAAAGGGGGTGGGGGAGGAGACAAGGACATTAACCCACCCTCCCTCTGGTTAATCCCCTGAAACCCACAGGAAAGAACCAATCTCTCCATGGAGACCCCATCTCTACCCCAAAGCCTCCCCCAGCCAATCCAGAATTTTACATAGCTACATACCATTAATGTTCTTTAGTTCCAGGGAGTACTAACCTTTCTTGAAACCCCAACTGTTCCCGCTGTGGGCACTCCTTAAGCACATTCCACAGATTTACATTTTTGCAGTGAAGAATCTTTTTTTCCTCTGGAATTGAATCCTTTTTTCTTTTGCCAAGGGGAAATTTTCCCCCGCCTTTTGGAGGGTTTACGGAAATAATTTTTTTCCCATATTTTTGTACGGACCATTTATATAAATGAATCATGTCCCTCCCAAAGCCGTCTTTTCTTAAGACTAAGTTCAATTCTACCAACCTCTCCTCATAACTAAAATGTTCCATACCCCTTATAGGGTTGGTTGCTCGTCTTTGCATCTCTCTACTCCATTACACTTTTTTAAAAACGGGCTTTATTGACGCACGCTTCTGGGTGCAAATTTTGGGACCAAAAACGGATCCAAAAAAAACCCTGTGAACAACCCTTATGCTAACGGTTTTTGATAAATGAGGCCCAATATCCCAGGAAAGACCATTGGATGCTGGAAATATTGTATTCTGGGGCCATTGTTATTTGAGGTTGAGGGATCACTATACTGAATTGACTATTTAATCTGAGGACCGCTTTTCTTCTTCTAAATAAGATTTCTTGCTTCACCTACTTCACAATTTATTGTCCTGATATTCCAGGTTGAGGAACATTCGCTATGGATTCAACACCATCCTCGTCGTCCTCATCTGGCGCATTCTTATTGCAAGATCACAAATGGCAAGAAACATCTGGTACTTTGTGGTTAGTCTGTGTTACAAGTTTCTGTCATACTTCCGAGCATCCAGCACCATGAGATATTGAAGACGTCGGACACGTTTGGAGACGTTTTGGACATCTATGCACACAGCGGCAAACTGCACAGACTCTGTATAACCCCATCATGTATTTACCATGCCTTACAGCCACTCACCCCATCCTAGCTCCAAGAACATGAACTTTTTTCTTCAAGTGTACCTTAGTAACAAACCGCACATGTCAGATCAAGCCAGCATTGAGCAGAATGGTTTATGAAATCCAACTAAAACAATTTTTACTACGTAACTTATACATCTGTCTTTGTTGCCCCCCTTTTGAATATTTCCCGTATGTGCCATGCCTAGTTGACATTGTTTTGGGGGCTAGGTCAGTTCCTTTTATTAATGGGTTTATAGCCGGATTAAAAACAACCCCAGCATAGCTTACCAGTGCTCTTTAACCTGCACTGACGCAGCTAATACATGTGTCTTGGTAAATACTTGTATTAAGTATAATAACTTTTTCACAGCATATTCTTCGAAGGGTGTTGTGCCTCTGTTAACCCTCCTGGAAATGTATGACTAAATTGGCAACTGGGTGTTGTCATTCCCCTTCTCAGTAGGGCGTGTCCTGACACCATCATCACTGATTGGACAGTGTCAAAGTGTGCAGGGACAGGCCTCACTGACAAGTGAAATGGTAACGCCCACTTGTTGATTTCTTTATACGTTTCCAAGAAGAATATAAGACGGACAGCACCTAAAATAAAAAAAGATGGAGAAATAGGATTTACTACTACAGCAAATATGTCAGGAGAAATGAAGGAGCTGTGCCCATATGTGACCAGGTATATTGGGAGTTGTAGTATCACAACAGCTGGAACGCCAAAGGTTGCTCGGAGGCTCGTGCCTGGGTCGCTTCAGCTGCCTCTTACATCCTCTGTTCCCTTTTCAATATTGTTTTCATTTCCTTTTTTTGTGACTTTATTTCATTGTTTGCACATTTCCATGTGACCGCCCTTTTGTTTTTTTTTCCCCCATACCCCAATTCTCTGCACTGCATCAGTTTAACCAAATACATGAAGGAGTTCTAAAAATTTTTGTAGTTTTATATGCATAAGGTATCTATGAATCATGCTGTGTGATCCGTACTTGTTACATAAAGCACTTGGGCTGCAAGCTATATTTGCCTCTGTATGGTAGGGATGCTCTTTTCACCTCCTTCCCTTACTTGCAAGGCTGTAATGGTCTTCCTTCCAATCAGTGCGAAAATCCTGCTCACTTCACCCACAGTAATTGACCATTTGCTCTGTGCAAACAATTAGTAAGTCCTAAGAGGGAGTGTATGTGGGCAGAATCAGTATTTGTTCATATGATTTGGAGCAGGATTACTGCATCAAAAACTTATAGCACTCCAGAAGTCCTGCTCACCCTGCCCATATAGACTTTCTCTCCTAGGATTAACTATTTGTACTCAAATTCTGCTCCTAATGATATAGGCCTATTTATGACAGAGCTCAGCTCCTCTCCTCTATTATATAACCCTGTATGGCCTCTCTTCCATATCATATCCTATATATCACAAATCTCAGCTCCTCTATCATATAACCCTATCTATCACAGAGCTCAGCTTCTTATCTCTCTCATAATAAAACCCTCATATAGACAGAGGTCAGCTCCTATCCTTATCATATAACCACTTTGGATCACAGAGCACACAGATCCTCTCTCTCTATCATATATACCCTATAGATCACAGAGGCTCAGTCCTAATATTCTATCATATAACCCTATAGATCACAGACGCTACGCTATTTCCCTCTGTCACATCCATCCTTCTATCGATAGGGCAGTATAAACCACCTGACAGGTTCACTTTGATTCCCCCTTAAATGGTGTAGACCCCAGGCATGGCTTGCCAGCTCCCATACCCATTAGATCCACCATGGATGCCACTAAGGAACAGTCATCAAAAGCGAGTGGTTTCGGACCAAACTGGCACAGGTATTACAAAGGTAAACATCCCCTTCTGCAAAGGTCGGTCCTTACCTGTATTAGGAACACGGCAGCATCTACAGATTGCTGTACACCTAGTGAGAATAGGTATTAGTAGGATGTATACAGGGATCACCTGCTTTCATACTTCAGCCACAAGAGGCCAAAAGTTTGTAGAACCAGTTAGGGTAAGTTCACACAGGATGGCTGTGTTGCGGATTTGCATGTGGATGAGATTTTACCAGTCTTACCAGAGCTGTAGATTTTTATTCCATAGAGAAACTGACCTGTGGTGCGGATTTTGAAATCGGGAGCATGTCCACTTCTGACACACGTTTTTCAAAGACCAGTGTGGTAGTTTGCAGGTTACTTCAGGATCTGCAGCAAAATCCACAACTGCATTTAAAGCTTGTTTTTTTTTGGGTTTTTCTTGCAAAATCCATGGCTGCACATTTGCAGCACAGTCTGCAAAACCTGGATTGAATTTGCCTTGCCGATTTCATTGTGAAAGCTTTTCGTTACAAATCCATCACTATTTGAAATACCCCTGCACGATCATGTAGTCTTCTCAAAATTATCTTATTATATTATTAAGAAGAAGCTTTTTTTTTTTCTGTAGTTTTGCAGAACTGAAGATGTATGTGTTTTGAGAGGGGGTTCCTTGAACATTGACCTCTGATGCCACCTCACTATCGGAGTCCCTAGTCGGGCGGGGGCGGAAGGAAAATGACATGCAGTGTAATATGAAATAAGCGGATGCGTGAAAACGGTAAGTGTCCTAGTGTCTTGCTTATAGACAGGTCTGTCGAGCATAGTTAGAAACCAGAAACTGTAGCACTCGTTAAACACATGGGACTACTGCTGGTATCGCAACGCCTCTCCATTCAAGCAAATGGGACGAGGCTGTATACCAGATACCACCCATTGACTAGAACGACACTGTTCGTCCTTCTTTTCTAATCATGGATAGCCCAATTTACAGTGAAACGATCGTCAGGACGGGGTTTATAATTGCCCTATTGAGAGCAGGATGTGGATAGAGGCGTCACTTGAGGTGAAGTAAGCTCGAGCTCCTGTGATATATAGGTTATATGGATAGTGGACCCGAGAGCGAGATGAGGAGCTGAGCTCTGTGATATTTAGGGGATTATATGTGGACTTGAGGCCTCTCGGAGGAGAGGAGCTGAGCTCTGATATATTGGGTCCTTTTCTAATACGAGAAGGGGAAGAAGCTGAGCCTCTGTGGAGATATTGGGTTATATGATATGAGGGGATCGAGGAGCTGAGAGTCTCATGAATTTATAGGGTTATATAATAGAGAAGGTAAGCAGAGCATGTGATATATAGGGTGATATGATAGAGACGAGAAGCTCGCGCTCTGATATATAGGGTTATGCGATAGAGGGAGAAGAAGCTGAGCTCTGTGATATAGGGGTATATGAGCAGGAGAGAAGCTCGAGCTCTAGTGATTGATAGGGTTAATATGATGGAAGTAGGAGAGAAGCTGAGCTCTGATATAGGCGTTATATGTGAGCGAAGAGAATCTGAGCTCTGTGATTTTAGGGTTATATGATGGAAGTAGAGTAGCTGTGCTTGAAGTATAAGGGTTATATGAGAAGGACCGAGAACTGAGCTCTGTGGATATATATACGGATTATATGAGAGGAGAGAAAGCTGAGCTCCTGTGATATATAGGGTTATATGAGAGGGGACGAGAAGCTCGAGCCTCTGTGATATATAGGGTTATATGATAGAGGATGGGGGTCAAGGGTTGTATGATATGTGAGTGTGGTGAAGCACTTTTACGTCTAAGATTTTTCACTGCTTTTTATTAGAAATCCTGCTCCAAATCGTATAACCCTATATATCAGAGTTCAGCTTCTATTCACTATAATGTAACCCTATATATCACAGAGCTCAGCTTCTCTCTCTATCATATAAACCCTATATATCACAGAGCTAAAGCTTCCTCTTCACTTCTATTATATAACCTATATATCACAGAGCTCAGCTTCTCTCCTTTATATATAATCCTATACTATCACAGAGCTCTGCTTCTCACCTTCTAATCATATAACCCTATATCTCATATAGTCAGCTTCTATCCCTCTATCATTTATAACCACATATATAATCACAGAGCTCAAGCTCCTCCCTCTATATATACACCTATATATCACAGAGATCAGCTTATATCCTTTATTATATAATCCTATATGTCACAGAGCTCAGTTTCTCTTCCACTCTTGCATTGTGCAGCACATGTAGCCTGACCGTTTCTCTTTAAAGCATCTCTCTCTTTACCTGTGACTACTTTAGGGGATGGTGTGTGCAGCAGAGCTGTGAAGTGTGAATGCCCGGTTTAATTATTGTATGATCATGCAATTCCTGAATGGCAAAGCAACTTACTGTAGACTTTTATCAGAAATTATGATTCCTAGATTGTGTGTGTAACTATAAGTGCCCCTGGCATGTGGTTTGTCAGTCCAGTCACTTGGTGCAGAACCTTTTTACCTTAATTGATGTTCCTCCATTACCACAAGAGGCTGGTCTAACCACCACTTGGACATGTTGTTCCTCTCCAGATGTCATTAACCGTGCTTACATGTGTGCATATGCTTAATCACAAGGCACCTCTATTTTCTGTTATGGTTTGGGACCTTAATTTGGGAAACACTATGGAGCTGCCTTCTGTGTAGACACGAGCGCAGCGGTTTTCAATAAATCATGAAATGTCATTGCTCTACCTTTTTTTCAGAATTGTATAGCATTTCATTCTCTCTTCTCCAGCTGCCATGGTCCAGGACCACACCTCACAGCCGGTTAGATATGCACTGCGCGCCGAGAGGACCCGTGGTGGCTGCCATGTAATAATAAATAACATAAGAAAAAAAAAAAATGAAATAAATTATGACTTTTTGTGACATCTCTGGCTTTTTTTTTTTCATCTTTGCTTCTGGGGTATTGATTGCAAAAAGTAGTCCTGAGACTTTTGCCTTTTATGCAGCTTATACTGCTAGTGAACTCATTGCTCTAAAGATCCTGGCCCCAGGAGAATGCCATATGTGAGCACTTATATTCTCCTGCATTTATTGAAATGCTTCCAGGGAGGGGGCTATAATGTCCAGATAATATTTTGCTGCCAGCGTTTGATCCGACTGACCTCCAGGACCGCAGGTTGATTTATTTGCATCAATTTGACAAGTAATTACCACAGACAGTCCTTCTCCCTTTCTAGTGATTGCAAATGTAAAGCATTAAAGGCGAAAAAGTGCTCGCTAACCCTCTGCATGAAAAGGAGATGATTCAAGGGCGCAACGTCAAGTAGAGTGTTGTTGTTTTGTTTAATAAATGGAAGGTACTGTGCCCTGATTAATATTAATTTCAATGCCTCGGTTTCCTTTCTCATCCTCATTCCAGCACTAAACTACTTGGACCGTCTCTCTCTGCTACCTGATTACTCGATGATAGAGGACCCGAGAAAATATCCAAACCAAATATAATATAACCCCTAAACCCTTGTTTCTCAGAGTTCGAATCTCTAATCCCTATAAAAACCCTTATATATCACTGAGCTCAGGTTCTCTATTGTTTAAACCTATATATCACAGCACTCTGCTTCTCTCTATCTTATTACCGATATTATATCACAGAGGCTCAGCTCACTCTTCTCTAATTTATATAAACCCTATATATAACAGAGATCAGCTTCTCTATCATATAAACCCTATATATCACAGAGCTCAGCTTCTTCCTGTATCATGATAAACCCTATATATCACAGAGCTCAGCTTCTTCTCCTGTATCATTAAAACCTTATTATATCACAGACAGGTAAGTCAGCTTCTACTATTGTATAAACTATATATCACAGACTCTGAATTCTCTCTATCATCTCGTAACCCTATATTTCACAGAGCTCAAGCTCCTCCCCCTCTATCCTCATAAACCCTCTATATCACAGTAAGCTCAGCTTCTCTCCTTCTCATCATATATAACCGTCTATACCATCACACAGCTCAGGCCCCTTCTCTCCCTCTATCCACTATAATCCCTCATATATCAAGAGCTCAGCTTCCTCTATTGTATAACCCTATATTTCACACAGAGCTCCAGCATCCTCCCCCTCTATCTATAACCCCTATATATCACACAGAGCTCAGCCATTCTCCTCCTCTATCATATAATTTCCTCATCATAAGGCAATGCTAATACCACGTTATACAGTATGGATGCTAAAATCCAAGTCGTTTCCTACATTAACATTCGTACATAACATATGTAACTGGTACAATGCACAGACCTACAGTGAAGGAAATAATTATTTGATCCCTTGCTGATTGTGTAGGTTTGCCCACTGACAAAGACCAGAACAGTCTATAGTTTTAAGGGTAGGTTAATTTTTAACATTGAGACAGAGAGAATATACAAAATTAAAAATCAGAAATCAATTGTATAAAATTCATAGAAATGTATTTGCATTTTGTAGTGAAAAAGTAAGTATTATCTCGATCCCTCTGGCAAAAAAGACTTAATACTTGAGCTGGAGGAAAAAACCCTTGCTGGCAAGCACTGCAGTCAAGACGTTTTTTGTCAGAGTAATTTTGGCCCTAATACCTCTTTGCAGATCATCTCTACAATCATTAAGATTTTGAGGCTGTCGCTTGGCTTGGCAACTCTGGAGCTTCCTAACTCCCTTCACATAAGTATTTTTCATATAGGATTATTAAAATCTGGAAGACTGGCCATAGGGCCATCCATGTCCTTAATCGCTGCTTCATTTTGAGACGCCACCTAATTTGTATTTGCCTTGGTGTATGTTATTGGTCATTGTCTTGCTGCGAAAAACCCAGCTCACCGACCCATTTTTTAATGTGGGCTGCGCGGCGAGGGAAGGAGGTTGTAACCTCAGGATTTTACGGTCACATGGCCTCCATACATTCTCCGATTGATGCACCGGAGTGAAGTAGTTCCTGTGCCCTTAGGGCAGAAGAAACACCCCCAAAAAATAATGATCCCCCCTCCATGCTTGACACTCGTTGGGGGGGGGGAAGGCCCTGTTCTTTGGGTCATAGGCAGCATTTGTTCTTCCTCCAAAAACTGTGGAGTTGAGTTAATGCCACGACGAGCTCACTTAGTTGTCTCCTCTAGACCAACAGCACACTTCTCCCAATCACTCCAGACATATTACAGGGTTCACTGGCAAACTTTCAGGCCTCGGGGTCCTGCACATGACGCCCTTCTTGAGCAGGGCCGGGACCTTGCCGGCCGCCCCTGCGGATTTTAAACCATTACGGCGTAATGTATTACACATTGGTTTTCTTCAGTGGGGAACTGTGGTCCCAGTTGCTTTGAGATCATCAAGTTTTCCCCCGTTAGTTTTAGGCCTGAACGATCACCTTTCTCATGATCAAGGATCCCCCAACGATGTGAGATATTTGTATGGTGCCCAGATCGAAGTTGATTGACAGTCATTTTGTATTTCTTCCATTTTCTTACTATTGCACCAACAGTTGGTCGCCTTCTCACCTCAGCCGCTTACTTATGGTTTTGTGGCCCATTCCAGCTTGTGCAGGTTCTATGTCTTGTCCCCCATGACATCCTTAGAAAGCTATTTGTTCTTTGCCCATGTTGGAGAGGTTTGAGGTCTGACTGAGTCTGTGGATAGGATGTCTTTTATATAAAGGTGGATATTTAAGACAACTGTCTTTAGTGCAGGTAACAAGTTGATTAGGAATATGCGTGTACTGGACTGGTCATGTTAGGAGACCAACAAAAAACACTCTAATGCGTTGTTGGGGTTCAGTGATAGGGCGCAATAAGCAACAATGACAATAAATTTATATTAATTTATACAGTTCGTGAGAGATAAAATATACAAAATAAAATACAGAAATTCATTGGTTAACATTATCCTAACCTTAAATTATAGAATGTTTTTTTTGTCAAGTGGGTAAACTTACACAATCAGCAAGGTCCATCAAATATTGATTTTCCTTCAATATACAGTGATCCCAGCCTTGTTTCGTGTAGTAAGAATAGCCTGCATGAAACTCAGGCGAATTTCGATGTATTATTGGACAATTAATATGGTGTGCTTAAAATGACTTATTTTATCACGTGCTTTCACTTCAGAAATAATGCTAACAATAGTGTCACATTGTCTTCTATGGGAAAGGAACAAGTACAGTAGTACATGCTGCTTTTATGGGTCATTTAATGTGTTACACAATGCATTAAAGGAAAAAAAAACTGGAGTGGATGTCAAGTCTTTTGTCGCATAATGGAGTTATCACGACTAGCAGAATTTTACAATGAGTTCTGTCAATGAAACATCACAATCAAATGCAATACCCAAATTGCTATTGTCTATTTTGATGACACTTATTTTGTCCTGCAATATTTTGTCACCTAATTGCATCAAATACAGTGGACGTTCCCTGTACAAAAGTCGTGTAAAATATGCATAAAAAAGGCACAAAATACAGCAAGCACAATCCATCAAATGACAGGAAAAATGCATTATTAAAAATGTGCATTTCCCATCAATAATGATCCTTATTTCAACTACAAAAATTTTTCACCGTGATCTGAACACAGATTTTAAAGGGCTACATGCCAGGGTCAGTCTTTTGGACTATAGCAGGTGTATCGCCAAAACAATCTCTGATTACCACAGGTCCAGCTCCTGACGGCTAAAACGGCCCTGATTTTGCCAGGAGAGGAAACCATGACTAGACCAGATATTTTCTTGCAGCGTGCAGGGAAAATCGTACCTAGCTATTGGGCAGTCCCCAATCGGTATTTGCACATTTAGCAGTGGCTATATCGAGGCTTGTAGTGGGCAGGCCCGAGTAATACCCATCCCTCCCCTCTTTCTGATGCGGTCCTATGGATTGTGGTCTTCAAATCCTCTTTAACCCTTTCACAACATTGGACACACCTGCAGTGTCCTAGCAGGACAGCTAATAATCCTCAAATTGACATACAGCTCTGTCCTAGACATCTTGCGGACGCTCTCATGGAGGAACCCCGCCACTGGATTGTAGATGGAACCCCATTTCCTGTAATCTCCGCAATTTACCCCCTCAATTGCTTGCAATCATTCGTCAGGCAGCTTAAGGGAAAGACTAGAGAGAGGGAGCTCCCCTCAGTGTCCATTGGAATGGCCAAAAATGTAATCACAACTGCCGATATGGCTCCCTTCCTATAGGCCTCTGGGCTGCCACTGTTATGATCAATCTTGTCCAGCCGTGCCCCTCCTGAGCACAGGCCTCTGGCATAGTGATTGCCGTTATATGGTACCAGTACTGCTATGTGTACTGATATCCTTGTAACCGTGATCTTAAAGATCACTGATCAAGTCTTCTATTTTGACCAAGTCAAAAAAAAAATAAAGTACAAAAAAAAGTATAGCACAAAAAAATACAACATGTACGCTGCCCTTTTATCCTTTACAAACGCCACTCGCCCCAAAAAAAAAAAGTAATATTAAAAATATTTGTGTGTTTGTGACCTACCCTTATCAATTTGTTACGGACTTCTAACCCAGCATGGTAGAACGCCCCTAATAATAAAAACAAAAACCAAAAACACCAACAGTCAGTCACAATGATAACATTTGTTCCATCCCGAAAAAAAAGCCCTTACACATCTCGTTCATACGGAAAAACAAAATTAAATAGTATATGGCAATCCAGAAGACAGCGATGCATTAAACAAATTGTGTTTGAACGAATAAAACACGTTTGTCGGTTTTTTTTTTTTTCTTTAAAGAGTTTCTTAATAACAAATACTATATAATATTGGGTTGGTTATCTCGCCGTTGAAACGTTATCGACCCACAAAGTAATATTAAACTTCTTCACGTATACTACACGGTGAGCGCCTTAAAATACAAAAACACTACTGCGATCAGCAGTATTTTCTTAACCTTGGATTCCAATAAAACAGATTTTTAAAATTCTTGTCCCCCCCAAAAAATGATACCATTAAAAACGGCAACTCATCCTCACAAAAAAAAAGCCTTACAACATTTTCCATAACGCGGGGAAAAATAAAAGTTATGGTCTCAGACTATGCCGATGCAAAAATAGTGTTTTATGTAAAAAGGAAAAGTGTTTTTATTGTGTAAAAGCAGTAAAACATTAAAAAAAACAATCTGGGTATCGCTGTAATCGTATCGACCCGCTGCGTAAAGCTAGCATGTCATTTATACCGCACAGTGACGCTCGTAAAACAAAAAAAACACTACCAGGGATTTGTTCACATTGCTATTTAAACCTCCTCAAAAACCCTTCATAAAAAGTGATCCTAATGGTAATATTAAACCCACTAGTAGGTGGTACCAATATAAAATGTCAAGTCAGTCATCCCGCAAAAAACATGCCCTTAATCAGCTCATGTACATAAAAATAAAGGTGTTATTGATATCGGACTGTGTAAAAGTAATAAAACAAAAAAACTATGTAACATTTATTGAAATTGAATTGTCCGACCACATAGAAAAATTTATCCTGTTATTTATAAGCACACGAGCGGAGAAAGCTGAAATATTGAAGTTTAAAAAAAGTTTATTTTCCCTCTATTTCATGGCCAATGCTATAGAAAAAAACTGTGCACAACCCTCTGTGCACCCAATATGCACAATACACCCTTATAATGAGATACCTGAGGATTGCTGAATCCAAAATGCGCGACACTTTGGGAAGGTTTTCACCTGTTCTGGTACTTTGGGGGCTGTTTGTAAATGAGACATGGCACTCACCAAAATCTGCGTTCCAAAAAAGCAAATTAGCGCTCTTCCCTTGTACGCGTGCCATGCGCCCTACAGGCAGTTAACACCCACATACCATGGTATTGCCGAAACTTGGAACAAAATTGCGTAACACAATTTGGGATGCTTTTTTTTTTTTTTTTTTCCCCAGGATTCCTTGTAAAAATGAAAGATTTTCAGCTAAAATTGCAGATTGTTGGAAAAACATAAATTTTCCATTTTCACAGCCTAACTCTAAAAAAAAAAAAAAAAAGTTAGTGAAAAACCTGTGGGGTCGATATACTCGCTACACCCTGGATATATTCCTTATGGGGTGTAGTTTCCAGTATGGGGTCTTTTTTAGGGGTGTTTATTAAAGTTTTAGGCACCTTAGGGTGTCCATAAACCTGTAATGGCACTAAAGAAACATTTTCTGTTAAATGAGTAGGTTGCTTATAATATTCTGAGGCTTGTGGTTGAGCCATATAGCGCACCTAGGGCACACATTTAGGATGTCTATTAAAATGGTTTGAGCCGTAGAATTGGTGGAATCAATGTTACAGTTGCATTTCTTTCTCCTGTTGTTAATCTCTGGTTCCTGGAGGCTGATTGATAAAAATAGAAAATCTGCAAAAAAACAAAAAAGTGAAATTTCTTGAGTTTGCTTCAACTTTCTGTGAAACAATAATGGGTTAATAACTCTTTCTAAATGCAGTTTTGAAATAATTTATAGGGTTGTAGTTTCTTAGGTTGCGAGTCATTTATGAGGGTTGCTACATACAGTGTTTTCCGCCATAGTCACAGAATGTGGGGTTTAGTCCTAAAACAATCTGTTGCAAATGATTTTTCTTGACCAAATATGAAAAAAATACTACTAAATGTTAAGCATTCTAATTTTAAAAAAAACAATAGACATTTAAAAATGATGCCTGAATCCAAGGCACAAGGACATTGGCAGCGTAGTTATAAACTATTTTGTGTGGAATAACCATTTGTCTTACATGCAGAAATTTTTGAACTTTGACAATGTCAAATTTGTCAAAATTTTCACGATATTTTGAGATTTTTTTTACAAATAAACAAGGATTGTATGGACCAAAATTTCTTACTAACATAGCACAATGTGTCATAGAGAAAACAATCTGAAAATCACTTATGTAAACGCATCACAAAAAGTTTTTTCCACATAAAATGACACATGTCAGATTTCTAAAATGGGGCTCTGTTAGGGAGTTCAAAAACTGGCCTTATGGGGAGGGTAAGGAGTTTTCTCAATCACAGTGATTGGCTTTTAACATGTAGGCAAAGCTAAATGAAGACTATTACCAAATACATTACTGTTCTGATTTTGCTATGTTCAGGAGATAAAGAAGATTTTTTTTTTTACTGCAAGTGTACACAAGTTTTTCTACATTACAGACCACCTCTCCCTGCTTGCTTTCTTATCTGATTGCTTCCAACAAGGCTGCCATTCTGACCATGGTGAGTTTACTCCTGCTGATCCTTAGATCTAGCACAGGAGAATTTGTTCACCTAAGGCTCAGACAAGTTTTTGTTTTAAACACTTGGACACATGTATGAAAACTGTCTAGGTCTAAAATTCACTTTGTTTCCCATAGCAACCAATCAGGGCTCCTACCAACCAATCAGAGCTCCCCTATCACTTCATGTAGTGCTCAGGAAAGATGAAAGGGCAGCTCTGATTGATTGCTATGGGCAACAGTGAATTTTAGACCTAGACAGTTTTCTTACATGTGGCCCTTAGGGCTCTGTAGTTTTGTGCACTACAGATTATAAACCTCTGTCCCTCATGTAACAGGAATAGCAGAGCTGATATTCTAATCACTGCTATAGAACCACACAAACGAACAGATTTGAGTCCGAAGCGGCCCGGCTGTGTGAAATTGCATTGTGAATAAATCCCCTTTAAATTTGCACTAGCCCACCGCTTCTCTTGAGGCAGGCTTGTGGCAGAAATTGGTTAGTTCCATAAAAAGAGCCCCAATCACTTATATGAAAGAGAAATTTCTGCAGCAAATTTTAAAAACTACCCGCTTTCTTCTACACAAATTCATCATTGCATAATCACATTTAGTATAATCATAAAATATCTTGTACCTGCTTAAATATATTTTTGGTCCTTAGCTAAAAAATTTTGCACTGAAAAGCAGTCCACCTGTCTATGCCTCATAAAGTCTTTCTTCCAGTAGATGGATGCAAATACCAATGTTTTCCTGAAAATATAGTTTTCCCGGAGCAAAGTCACCGGGGTTTTTAGGAACCTAATATACACTCACCGGCCACTTTATTTGGTACACCTGTCCAACTGCTCGTTAACACTTAATTTCTAATCAGCCAACCACACGGGCGGCAACTCAGTGCATTTAGGCATGTAACATGGTCAAGACAATCTCCTGCAGTTCAAACCGAGCATCAGTATGGGGAAAAAAAGGTGATTTGAGTGCCTTTGAACGTGGCATGGGTTGTTGGTGCCAGAAGGGCTGGTCTGAGTATTTCAGGAAACTGCTGATCTCCTGGATTTTCACGCACAACCATCTCTAGGTTTTACAGGAAAAGTCCAAAAAGAAAAAACATCCAGTGAGCGGCAGTCCTGTGGGCGGAAAATGCCTTTTGAAGCCAGAGGTCAAAGGAGAATGGGCAGACTGGTTTCGAGCTGATAGAAAAGGCAACAGTGACTCCCAAATAGCCACCCGTTACCCCAAACCCAAAGGGAGGGAGAAGGCATCTCTGAACCACAAAACGGCGAAACTTTTGAGGCAGATGGGGCTACCCGCAGCAGAAAGACCACACCGGGTCCAACTCCTTTCAGCTAATAAAAGCAAACTGAGGCACCAAATTGCCCAAGCCCTCGAAATTGGACAGTAAAGATGGAAAAAAAAGTTGCCTGGGCTGATGAAGCCGAATTTCTGCTGCGACATTGGGGGGTGGAGGGTCAAAATTTTGGGATCAACAACATGAAAAACATGGATCCAGCCTGCCG